>BTPG01000004.1:179082998-179129225 GCA_036245525.1 Semisulcospira habei
TTTTTTTTTTTTTTCACAACTGAGCAGTGCAGGCACGTCCTGAGAAAGTCTTGTTGCTGTCGGGACGTTAAGCAATGTACAACCAACCAACCAACCCTTCGAATGGGTACAGTGCCACATGCTTTTGCAGGTGACGGAGTCTCTGCTTATTTGCCTCCGCCTCAGTGGTTGGTCGTTATGTGGCAGGGCAAAGAGACAGTCAACAGTGCGGCGGTGACAGAACAGGCTTTACCACCACATATGAACTCAGCAATTCTTATCATTATTGGGCCGTCTTAGCCCGGCCTACAGCCTCCCGTCTCAGTATCTCCATTCATCCCTCACCTACCCAGCAAGCAAAGACCATCGGGCCGACGCCAGCCGATGTTGGCCCGCGCGCGGGCCAGCAGCGGTCGACGTCGGTCCGATAGCCTTTTGCGTACTGGATTGAAGTGCATTGCTCTCCTTGCTGAAAGCACGGCATCTCCATGCCATATGAGATGTCGGCAACGTCAACCGCGTTCATACCAGATATGACGTCGGCCTGGCAGTCCAAGTCAAATCTGAGTAATCTGCAAATGGCTATCGGGCTGAAGTCGGCCGCAGTGGGCCAGCGCACAGTCGTGCGCTGGTCCACTGCGGCCGACTTCGGCCCAATGGCCTTTGCGTACTGGAATCTCGGCACCACAGGCTGGTCGTCTGTGAAAGTGCTGTCCGTCCGCTAACGACACTGTGTCGCCTTGGCGACGGGCTTCACTCGTCCCGAGCCATTGTCCATTTGTTGTAAATGTTGTGTGAGTTTGGGTGATTGCGAGTTGCACCTGAGGTGGCGAAACACATTTTCCTGTACGTGGCAACATGTATTTGGAAGAACAAAGTTTCTTGACTTGACTTGTTGTGTACTGTAGCCAAGTGGCTGTAGGCACGGGCCTTTATAAAGGTCCGTGGCTGTAGGCTTGTAGGGTTCTGAGTCGTTTTCATTTACATTGACATTACAAACAAACAAACGACACCAAAAACATAAACCAAAACAGAGAGAAAAATTTTTTTAAAAAATAAAGAAAAAATAAATAAATAAATAAACGCTTTCCAAAATCAATACACCAACATAACAACAGCAACAACAACAAAAACCAACCAGAAATCAAAACCGAACCAAACCAACACGCAATAAAATACAATACATGCATAATACACTGTTGGTATAAATTCGCCTTAGAACCGAAAAAAAAACCCTTCATCTGCAGTTTTGCGGCATGGGCCCTCACGACGACATTTTGCTGGACACCCGGCGTAGCGGAGGGGGTCATTGGGTCATAAACCCCGAACAGTGTACAACGAAATCCGGCGACACAGACCAAGCATGTCCTGCCCGTGTCATGAATGACTGATGACTTATGCAACTCGTTAGCTAGCACATTTCAACCGCAGGCTGCACTAAAGGGCTCATGATAATCTGTGCCTCTTGCTAGTCAAGATCAGGTGCAGGGTGTTCGCCAGATCTGCGTCCTGTTTGTCATAGTCTGACCCAAGTCTTCCCACACCGTTCTCCCCGCTTGGGAAGTCCGCCACAGGTACATTTCTATTTAACCCATTTAGCCCCGACGCCCTACAGCAGGAGATGGATTGACCATGATAATTTAAGGGTAGCGCCAGATTAGCTCGGCGCCTTCAGGCGCCGAGCTAATCTGGCGCTACCCTTGAATTATCATGGTCGATCCATCCCTTGCGAGTGGTACATCGTCGTTAGGTGACATCTCCAAAATTAAACGTAACTAGAAATCCAGACCAAAACGGGGAATGCCAAGCATGTACACTGCAGAGAAAAACACCAACGCAGAATGAAACACGCTTACAAAAAGCAGAACTTACAACACACTTTACTAATATTTCGGGTTTTAACATGCATACATTTTATTTCAAAACAGACATGTATACAAACAAGTAATAATAATACAGTACACATACCAAGGGGAATTACTCAGCGCTGGACACACAAACACAGTTAGATCCCCTGCCCCCGCCTATCGGGCACCCAATCGCCAGCCCACAGAAAAATACGCAGGTAAAGAACAAGACGATCATATACATCCCTAAAAAGGATGCATCAGGTCAAGCCTATAACCCATGTCTTTTTCTGGAACTTAGGAAGTAGGCAGGGGAAACACACATACACAAACAAGAAGGTGCACTACTAAATGTGGTCGGGTAAATACCCTGAAATCCCACAGTAGATGCATAAAGACAATACGCAACAATGTAACGATACAACTTTTGCCTCGATTTATAGAACCACAGACCAGATAGGTGAGGCTAGCGCTGGGGTGGCATCACTCAACGCTCGACAAACAAACAGCACGGGGGACAACCCGTAAGTACTATATGACTTACACAAAAACATGGTGTTTTTTTTTTTGGAAAGCATATTTGTACTTTGACAAAATATGCATCAGTATTTATATTTATTCTATTGTTGCTGGACTGTGATTTCTGCCCTAACAGCCTCTAGCCGTTAGGTAAAAAATACCAGACCAATATACAATTTTTGTTTAAAGCAAGGTTGTTATTGTCAACTGTTTTGCTGTTATTTTCCACCGTTTAGTGTTTTTTTAACCATTTTATTTAGGTAGATTTTTTTCCATACGAGTATATACCTGTGATTATTATTGCTTGTACTGTCGTTTCGTATGAGGGTTTTTGGCTTCGAATATTGTTTACAATAAAGTTCATTTTTCAGTTTTTGCCTCTGTGTGCGGCGCGTGTGCGTTGTGTGCGTGTGTGTGTGTGTGTGTGTGTGTGTGTGTGAGAGAGAGAGAGAGAGAGAGAGAGAGAGAGAGAGAGAGAGAGAGAGAGAGAGAGAGAGAGAGAGAGATGATGATGATGATGATGATGATGATGATGATGATGAAACGTTTTTATTTAGGATAAAATTTTAGGCATGCGAATGCCTCTCTTACAAACTGTCCTGCTACTTTACACACATAACTATATATCAGAGAGAGAGAGAAAGAGAGCGAGAGAGAGAGACAGACAGACAGACAGGACAGAATCCAAATCGCACAAGCAACACCAGCAAACAGTACTATTATGCTTCATTTAAACTCATCCACGAACACCCAAATTCAGTATAAAAACATAAGTTGAAGAAACTATTAACATACCAAATTTGAATTAAAGTCCAATGCTTATGACAATTTAAAGATGTACAAGCAGTTCATGGGTTTGTTAGAGGTTCAAGCAAGTGCTTGCTGCTGCAAATAAGAATTCAAATCAGTTAATGCAGTCTTGACAACAAGGGAACACATGTACACCCGGAGAACTCACTCGAGGCAACCAACCAATCTTTGATCACACTGCTCAAGATTAAGGCAATGCACGAGTATTTAAAGAACATTGTGTCAAGTAAAACACATAAGAAAAACAGCAAAAATAGTGTATGATCACAGCAAAAAAACATTGTATAATTTATTAAGTGGTAGGTGTTCACCAAAATACATAGGAATTAGAACAAGGCCACTTGTGGTCCAGGAACACACCAGCAAATCCAATATCTTAACCCATTTAGCCCCAACACAGCAGGAGATGGACCTACCACGATAATTCAAGGGTAGTGCCAGATAAGCTTGGCGCCTTCAGGCGCCAAGCTAATCTGGCACAACCCTTGAATTATCATGGTCAATCCATCTCCTGCACCTGGTGAATTGTCGTTAAGTAACACTTGCAAAATTTGGGAAAGCGGCCTTGGCGTTAAATGGGTTAAAGGTCGCATTATGTCATCGGCTTCGTGGGAGCCGCCATCTTGCGAGTTCATCTTGTTTCACAGAACACAAAAAAGACCTCAGCGTGTGGCGTCACTATTTATACTGGCCCTTTGCAAATTATTCGTGTGAAAATGCTTCAGTGGAAAGCGTGTGGGTGCTTCAACCAGCAAGGGATTACTGATACGCGGCACAAGACCCGAATCTGCTAAAGTGACGCAGCAAAAGCAAACGTGCCACAATTGGCTCCTATTGTCTTGCAGCTCACTCGTAGAAATGACCGACACGAACGAAAACAAAATGGCGGCACCCGTCTTACTAATCAACTGATCATAATTACAGATTACAGCATGAACTGATAACATTCTTGTCAGACTGGCTTTGCGTCCCCTTTAAATAAACTCTGCCATAAAATGACAAAAGCCCGTATGCCCATAATTTGTGAAAAATCGAGATATACATTGTAGTAAATGGACAAAATGGACACGCTGGCATTTTTTGCCAAATCGGGATAAAACTATAGTTGTAACAAACAAACACGCAGCAACACACAGCGTGCCACCAAAATAAACAAAAATACGCTATTTAAGATGCTTTGACAGATACCTGGAGTATTTGCCACCCCGGAATGGTGATATCAAAGAAAGGGTACTGATAAAGAGTAAGTTTACACTTAAAATCGCAACGAAACCGCACCACTCTGACGACTGAGGCATCCCTACGCCACACCATTTGCCACGTTTTCAGAGTGCAAAGGAATCATCTTGGGCACATTAGCGTAGCATACCTAGGTCGCCGACGATTATCTCTCAAAGGTTATCAGACGGGCAAGGTCAGATGAAAATGGACGAGGAATCTTAATTTCTGACTCTATGCATGACCTTATTACATAAGTGGATAATGCCTCATGTTTTTCGCTGGTGGACTATTTACGCGGATTGCATTCTCTCTGCCCCAACGCCCTACAGCAGGAGACGGATTGACCATGATCATTCAAGGGTAGTGCCAGATGAGCTTGGCGCCTGAAGGCGCAAAGCTCATCTGGCACTGTCCTTGAATGATCGTGGTCGATCCATCTCCTGCAACAGGTACATAGTCCGTAAGCAGCACCTTCAAAAGTTGGGAAGTGTGGTCTTGGGGTTAAATGGGTTAACAAGCGACTTGCACTACGTTTCTGTACATTTATCTTTTCTTTCTAGTATGTGTGTGTACATAGCAAGGTCATATTTAGAAAAGAGTCCTGCGTGCCTACAATCCCCATCCATGGAAAATAAAGTTTCAATGTTCTATGTAAAAACATTTCAGTATGCTAGTCTGTGATTCGGACCTTACGACCCTGGGGCCCTAAGGCCCAAAATCACAGACCAGCTCACAGAAGTCAATGGGCCGAAACAAAGTATTCGGTCTCGCCAACGCAAAATGTAGGGACAATCTTCAGGTCTTCATATCACTAGGTCGACTTCTGTAAAATGCTATATAGAATGTGATTTTTATTTTCAGTTTCTTTTGAGTTTCTTTGCCGTAAGGTCCAAAATCACACAGGAGTACACAAATGTGTATGGTACCGGTCTCAGGCCACTTTACAAATTTCAAATACAAGCGATCAAAAATTCTCTGTAACTTCAGTAGCTGACTGGCCCTTCGTTTGTCTTGTACTGTGTTTGTCTTAAATGGCGTAAATCCGTGTCTGTTTCGTGAGTGTGTGTGTTGGGTTTCAGGCGCGGCGCTTTGAGTCGATTTCCCCAAAATTGAGAAAAAGCTCCTATATAATAACGGTATTATTATTATTATTATTATTATTAAAACAAAACGTTGCGTAATATCTTGTGTAATATCCCGCACAGTGTCAAATAGAAAGGCAACTCTGGGGAAACTTGAGAGATGGGCTGGAGCGAATAAATTATGGGATTTTCCGAGACAATTTTTTTTTATAGCGGGAATCATTCGCAAGCGGGATATATCCGAGGGTCTCCAGTCAGCAAGAGCAACTCTGGGGGAGTCTTCTGAGAGGTGGGATGGAGCGCATACGGGATTTTCCAAGAGATGCCACCCTCAGAGGACCAACAAAACTCATCAAAACTGGCAGCGCGTATGGACTTTTCCAAACAAAGCGATAAAATCTTGAACTAACTGAACTTATGACAGCGTGAACTGACAGCTCATACACCGTCACCCGTCACGATCACAGGCAGACCAAAAAGACCGCGGCACTGACATGCCGTCATGATCTATTGCGAAACGTCTTCGCAGGAAGAATGCTCCAGCGGGGACTATGGACACCATGGAAGTCGCAGTTGCACGTTGTACGGCCAGTTTCCCCCTTAACCCTTATAGCCCCAAGGTCCCATTTCTCAAATTTTGGAGGTGTTTGTCTAAAGACTGTGTACCAGTTTCTGGGGATGGATTGACCACGATAATTCAAGGGTAGTGCCAGATTAGCTTGGCGCCCTCAGGCGTCAAGCTAATCTGGCTCTACCCTTGAATTATCATGGTCAATCCATCTCCTGCTGTAGGGACTCGGGGCTAAATGGGTTAAACAGCGTTCTGGCAACGGCACAGTCAGTTACGTTATGTGCCACTGACGACAGGACACTTTGTCATCGTAAAGAACTACTGGATAGGCCAAACAAGAAATAGCCCAGTGCGCAAAGGCCATCGGGCCGAGGTCGGCCCGATGGCCTTTTGCGCATTGGGAGGTGATTCCGTAAATCAGAAGTAGTTAAAAACTGCACGTGCTCCGGCGAAAACTGTGGATTAAAAGCCCAGACAAACATGCGATTGTCTGGGCTTTTAACTAATCCACTTTTTTCGTCGAAAAACGTGCAGTTTTGACCTACAACGTCTATTCACATGAAAAAAACAACAAAACAAAACAAAAAATAAGCGTGCATATTTGGAAACCGTACGTGTGTTGCTTCTGTGATTTCGGATCTTATGGCTCTCGGTCGTAAGGTTCAAAATCACGAAACATACACATACAAGGCAACATGAACCGGCAATCTGAACCACCTGACTCAGACATCTTAGCACCCTGCGCTTCTTTCAGTTTTTCCTAGCTCGGGGTCGCGGCGAACTTTCGAGCTTAAAGTACCATTACGCATAAATCTGAAGACACGTTTTTGCACCATTTGTGTTTGTTTTGTCTTGTCGACACACTAAATGAACTTTAACAGCAGTTTGGACAGGCAGTAACAGCACATGCGTAATCGCACTTATTTATTCTGTGCAACCGTTTGCGTTTCAAACTATTTTTAGCCGTTTCTCGTACTGAAAGGACGTATTTATAGAACGGAGAGGAGTCATTGTCAGGTTACTTGATATTAAGACTACGTGTGCTGAACTGGATTCTCTCTCTCTTGGCTTGACTTCGCGAACGAAGACTAGGGGCTCGTGGCTGCAGAGGCCAATCCGGGACAGGCAGGTTTGACCGCAGTGGCTGCTGGGGGAGGTCTGGCCAGGGTTCTGAGTTGCGGCATCTCTGTTTTTTCCCCTGAGCCGCTTGTCCTTAAGGCTAGCTCTGCTAGAGTCCTCAAAGGAGACGGCTGCCTTGTAAATGGTGGAGCGTCAGGTGTCGCGGTCCGCAGCAAGCAAAGACCACTGGCGGTGGTCGATTTGGCAGGCACTAAGTGACTTCTTGAGACAGTATTTGTATCTCTTCTTTGGTAAATGGTAACCCTCTGTCTCGGGTGTCCAGTGGCGAGCTCGCCGAACAGGGTGACTGATCTTGGGTAGGCGATGACCCTCCGTCCTGGAGACGTGCCCCGCCCAGCGGAGCTGTGTCCGCAGCAGGTCACATTACATAGTCAAATTTGGCCAGTTCAGGCAGTGCAAGGACCGGTGTTTTTAAAAATAATTTTTGCCTTGTTTGAAATGTTGTAGTAGGGCTGAATGTTAGAATTTGCTGGAAATTTCTGGTTACATGAGAGGAGACATGTTTGGTGCTTTGATTCATACCATCCTGAGCTTATCCAGTGGACAATTGTGGGCCTATGTTGAGTTGCCGTTGACGTCACGTAGTGATTTGAGGGGCACGCTGATTTCAGCTGTGCTTGAGTGTGGGGTTGGTAAGAAATCGGGTTCATAGCCAAGAAATGACTGAGACTGTCAATGTGCTGTTTTTATTGTTATTTTGTGCATGGCAAATGTGCAGCTGGTCGGCAGTAGTGTTTTTGAGGGGATTGAAATATTAGGGGATGCCTGGGACTGACTATGGCTAAGAGACTGCCGCGTACAGTACGGAAACAGCACTGTGTACCGAGGCCTTTCAGGGCACCACATGCCATATGTGACATAGATCAGAAACTGGTTTAATGTAACCATATCATTCAGTTTGGACTTTTGCAGTTGGAAAACTGAGAAAATCATGAAAAATTTCAAATTTTGCCAAAAAATCGCTGCGATTGCAGTTTTATAGGCGTTTTTTCATATTTTGCGTTGCAACACCCTGTTTACCTGCACTGTGAGCTATGGTTAGTTTGTTTGTTGATTTATTTTTTTGTCTTACAAGTAGTCATGAGTTTACAAGTAGTCATGAGTCTGACCTTCGACCTTGAGCTGTGACCTTGAAAGGGGTGGGGTTTAGGGCGTTTAGTTTTATAAATGCGTAAACAAGAGGCACTTTTCGGTTATTTAAGTTGTGGGGTGGGGTGGGGGGGGGGAGGGGGGGGGGGTTGGGGGGGGATGGCGGGGGGGTTGGGGCTTAAGGTCAAAGATTAATATCAAAACTACAATGAAACAGTGTCAGCATGTTCATTTTATTAGACAGCTGACCTCAGAGTGAAAAATAGTGTGACATGCAGATGTGTTATTTTGCATGATCCAGCTACACTGGCTGCGTCTGAGGTGTCATTCTGCTGTAATTGTCATTAAGGATATCTCTGGTGTCTATTCTGAGCCAAACACAAGCATTTATACTCTGTGTAAAGCTCATTTGAGTGCATTGTTATGGGACCAGCAGCTGCGGCCACCAGTACAAGCTTTTACAGGAGTGTTCACAGGTTTGGCACACACATGCCTGCTGCATTTGCAACATGAGTTTAGGCCTTTCGAGACTCTGACAGGTGTGTTTTGTATAAAAATGAACTGTACATAACCATTTTTCCCTGCTATCTCCTAAATAAGCACTCCAGACACTTGTTTAGGTATGCGGTGTGTCCCGCATAGCATAGTTTTGGCTGTTTTGTGTAGTCTTTTGCCTGTGGGTTAGTTCAGTAGACTTAATGTTTAAATTGCACAGCTGTTTCATGACCCCTTTTGCCTGTAGAAAAGATTGCCAGCAGTATATAGGGCATGGTAGCTGGTTACTGGTCTCTTCCTGCTTGTTGGCACCAGACAACAGGGCAATGAGGATGCCAGGGCATTGTCTTTTTGGCTGCCCTGAGATACACAAGGAAATGGCCTTGGGTCTGAAAGCTCATTTTTCATCAATGTCAGTGTCATAGTAAGCTTTTTTAGTTGTCCAGCCCACCAGAAGTCAGTTTGACTGTATTGCATGTGTTTGTAAACATGGAAAAACAGACAAAGTAGGGGGGTGGGTAGTGGAAAAATATGAAAAAAAAAAGACTTGCAGGTGCCTGTGTCTCAAATGCAACATTTCTGAAGATCAGATATATTACTTGATATACATGCCAATTTTGGAGGCATTCTGACCGTATCTAGTCTGTTTTTCATGGCATCAGATATGCATGATCCAAAACATTAACAGCATATTGAACGCCACAACAGCGCGCTTCACATAATGGGCCATAACTTAAAGATGCAGCAACATTCAATGGTGTCACTTTGGGTTTGACTTAGCTAGTGTCTAAGGGTTGCACTGATGGCAGATTGAATGGTGTTCAGGTGGGACAGTTCCTTAGCAGCAAAGCCTAGATGCTCACAGTTTTTGCCTGTTAAAGGACCTCGGCGTAGTCACTCCAGTGAATGCCGAGGATGGTACGCAGGCAGCGCTGGTGAAAGCGTTCGAGGAGTCGTAGTTGGCTGCGGTAGAGGGCCCAGGACTTGGAACCATACAGCAGGGTGGTGAGGATGACAGCTCTGTACACGCTGATCTTGGTGCCTGTTTCTAGCTGTTGATTGTGCTACACCCGCTTGAATAGTCGCCCGAAAGCGCTGTTCGCTTTTGCCAGCATGCTGTCTAGCTTGGCGTCTGACGTGATGATGATGCCAAGGTAGGTAAACTTGTGCACTGACCTCAGTTCAGACTCGCCGATAGTGATGTGGGGAGGGCGATGCTCTTCCTTGGGTGCCGGCTGATGGAGGACCTCTGTCTTTTTCAGACTGACCTCGAGTCCAAAGAGCTGGGCAGCGTCTGCGAAGCAGGACCTGATGCGCTGCAGGGCTCTCTCTGTGCGTGCAACGAAGGCAGCGTCATCAGCAAAGACCAGCTCAGGAATCAGTTGGTCTAGGATTTTGGTGTGGGCCTGCAGTCGTCTGAAATGGTTTAACCCGTGTCCAAATGAACCATAACTAGACCTGTGTGTAGCGTTTCGCAACCGTTTGTTACAGAAGCGTATCTTTGAACAGTTACGGCGATAGTGGGCCCTTAAGGTCGCCAAGGATTAAGGGCCTGGACCACCATGAAGCTGTCAGTACGAAGTTTGTTGGCGGGTTCCGCCATATAAATCCCCAATAAACAGAGCATCAAATATCACACGCATCTCACCTCTTGCCGCCAAAAGGTCGAACATGCAAAATAAGAGATGCTTGACAGATGTGACAAACGGCTGGCAACACCGATCTGAACAATTAACCCCTTGACTGCCGGAGCTCAGCGAACAGCAATCCAAATGCAAGAGACATAGATCCTCATGAGCCCCCGCATATGCGGGGGCTCATGAGGATCTATGTCTCTTGCTAGCCTATGTCTCAGGTAGGCGGGATTATACGGCAGAGAGTGCAACGATTCATTTCCACAGCAGATGGCAGGGAAGGGGTTAATGGTCTCTCCGGCGTTTTAACGTTGAGTTAAGAGTTTGAAGAAAGCAGGAGAGGAGGGGGCAGGGAGGGTGGGGGATGAAAGCGAGGGGGGGGGGGGGGGAGGGGGAGGGGAAGTGATGGTGGTGGCGGTGGAGTAAAAATGTTCTGATGGCCGTGTTTTCGTTCTTGGCGACAAAGCACTGGTAAGCAAGTAGATTTTCGAACCACTGGCTCGATTGTTGGTGTTTGATTACATTTACGCTGTAGCACCCCAGTACACTGCCTTTACGTATAATGCCACAACAAGAGAAAACACTAATATATTCAAAACATATTCCGACATATTGTAACAGTGTATGCAAGACATTTCATTAAATAATGCATGTTGACACGGATAAAATTGCAATCCTTTGTTTTATACACACCATTATCGATATACTGATAAGATATATAGTGTGCAGTAACAGTCAAAACAACAGTTGCAAGTCCTTCTGATATATAACAAAGTAGTACATGTGTACACTAAAATGCATGTGTATATATGTGCACACCAACGATCATATAAAATAAAATCTGCTTCACAGCCATCGTTGCAGAGAAACAAAAGCAACATGAGTAGACAGGGCTGAAGGATTTTTTTCCCCCGTTTCATCCGGTGGGCGTCGAGGGTGAATACATTTTGAAAAGAAAAGAAAAAAACCCGTTCAGATATGCATACTGATGATTATCTCACTGTGCCCGAGATACGAAATACCCACATTTTGGAGTTATCCTCTGAGGGCTGCATTACAATTCAGGAGACAGATCGACCATGATAGTTCAAGGGTGGTGGCAAAATAGCTTTCTGCCACCACCCTTGAACTATCATGGTCGAGCCATATCTTGCTGTGGTGTGTCGCGGGCAGAATGATTTAAGTATCTGTTCATATGAAGACCTTTAACCTGATCATAAAATAAAAGTTCGATTCACGATGGCGCAAGGGGCGAAAATTGGTGGCAGACGCTGAGCACCAACGCTGGAGAATGAAAGCGGCGGGCTAAGTCGGGGGTGTCTGAGATTAAGATAATGAATGGCAGCCAGCAGCTACCGAAACAGTGAAAGATGTTCCTTGCAAACGGAGATAACAAAACTAGTAGGGGTGAATTTCTGCTACAGAAGTGGACTCAGTTCCAGATCAGTGAAGTCAAGCTTTAAAAGGCCCATGGAAATGTGCGCCACCTCTTGGAGGACTACGCTGCACATCTTGTTCCGGATCTTGCCTCCGATGATGAGGAGGCCGACACGAGACTTCTACTCATGCCAGCAAAAACCAACACAGAGTCATCAGAACTGAGCGCCCTGATACTGACGTAGCAATTATTGCTGCCTCTGTAAGTGAGCTGTTGGATGCCCACCCGTTACTCTTCACGAGACATGATCGACTGCACCGCCGTGAGATGGCCTTAGTCGCCTGCTCGGCGTTGAACCACAATAACTGTATGATCGACTGCTGGACTTGCACAACATTCACAGCTCTATGCTGAGTACCAGGTCACATTATACAGTCAAATTTGGCCCAGTTCAGGCAGTGCAAGGCCCGGTGTTTTTAAAAATAATTTTTGTCTTGTTTGAAAATTTGTAGTAGGGCTGAATGTTGGAATTTGCTGGAAATTTCTGGTTAGCTGAGAGGAGACATGTTTGGTGCTTTGATTCATACCATCCTGAGCTTATCCAGTGGACAATTTTGGGCCCATGTTGAGTTGCCATTGACGTAGTGATTTGAGGGGCACGCTGATTTCAGCTGTGCTTGGGTGTGGGGTTGGTAAGGAACCAGTCTCATAGCCAAGAAATGAGACGGGTGATGTGCTGGTTTTTTTTTTGGTATTTTGTGCTTGGCAAATGTGCAGCTGGTGGGCGGTAGTGTTTTCTAGGGAATTGAAAAATTAGGGGATGACTGGGACTGATTAAGGCTAAGAGACTGGACAGTACGGAAACGGCACTGTAGTCCGTGTCATTGCGGACAGCTCTTTCGGACTACACGTGTTTACTGGCTGTGACTCGGTGAATGCCATCAGCAGAAAGGGAAAATAAAAGTTTCTGAAGCTCATCTATCGTCGAACATATTGAAAAATGCTTTTGCTGAGCTTGGAACCACGTGAATGTCCAACACTCAGAACTTAAAGTCATGTTGTTAACAGGTTTTTAGACCTCATTTCTATCATCATGTATACAAAGTAGCACGAGTTGCATTCCCTTACGTTTTCCGTTCCATGTGAGCGTTTTTGGCAACAATGAGCCACCATTGTACGCTTTGATGTATGTGGTCCAATATTCACTTTGCTCTGTCTAAAAACGGTTTTCATAAGAAAATAAAATTATTTTCTGAGTCTATGTTTTATTCATTTAGTATAACTTAGATTGAGGAATCAAAACCAGAAATACTGTCCTGGATTGCGCAGACAACAGCACTGAAGACCATATGGAAGGACAGAAACAAGATCTGCTCCAAGATCAGACTGATGCGCTCCTTAGTCATCTCAGTGTTCTTGTATGCCTGCGAGTCATGGACCTTCACAGCAGACCTTGAAAGGAGGATACAAGTCACTGAAACAAGATGTTTTTGAAGGCTGCTTGGCATTTCATACAGAGATCACATCACGAACGAGGAAGTGGGAAGCAGAATCAGGCAAGCCATCGGGCCCTATGAAGACCTATTAGCCATTGTGAAAAAACGCAAACTGAAGTGGTATGGGCATGTCACGCGTTCAACAGGGCTTGCCAAAACAATCCTGCAGGGCACTGTGCAAGGAGGACAAAGGAGAGGAAGACAGAGGAAAAGATGGGAGGACAATATCTCAGAGTGGACAGGACTGAGGCTGAGCATCACGCTAAGATTGGCAGAGAACAGAGTGGAACGGAGGGAGCTGGTTGCCAAGTCATCAGTGGTGCCCCAACGGTCGGCAAGACTATGGGAGATAGATAGATAGATAGGTAGGTAGGTAGGTAGGTAGGTAGGTAGATAGATAGATAGATAGATAGATAGATAGATAGATAGATAGATAGATAGATAGATAGATAGATAGATAGATAGATAGATAGATAGATAGATAGATAGATAGATAGATAGATAGATAGATAGATAGATAGATAGATAGATAGATAGATAGATTGAAACACTCTGATTGTGCTTTCCAAGTAAAATCAACACGTTAACAAAAATTCTCAAACAGTACAATCTTAAATGGCTGTATCTTCAAGCTGATTCCGTTTTGGATGTTCCAAAGCTGCATGCAGTAAGGATCTTCAGTCAATGTGCTTTCATAAAATTACAGATAAAACATTATTTGTGACATTTCCTCTCTAAAATTATCTAAAATGTCAAATTCTGAAATGGGTCAAATATTAAATAGATTTCTCTCCAAATGGCTTTTTTAAAATTTTTTATTTTACATAACAATTCCCAATTTCTTACTGAATTTACAACAGGCTATATAACAATTTTTGATAATTCTGGTATCAGATCTGGCCTATTCCTAAAGATATGTTCTAAAAAAAACATTCTATCTTCAAATGGCTGTAACTTCTGTTTGATCAGTTTAAGAATCTTCAAACCCCCCCCCCCCCCCCCCCCCCCCCCCCCCCGATGCATATATTCCTAGTGTAGTAGAAAAAAAATCTGCAAACAGAATGTATTCACCACTGACGCACATCGGAAATCACTTTCTAAGCATCGGCGTTAACCCTAAATAACGGGGGGGTTCTTTCTCCGGGTACTCCGGCTCTTCCTCCCCCTCCACTTTGGTATCAGCTTCAGCCCACTTAATCAAATTTCAAATACAAACGATTTTGAATTTCCAAACAAACTTCAGTAGCTCGCTTGAGCTTGCCCTTAGCACCACGTGAATGTTCTGTGTTTATGTACAGTGTGTGAGTTAATGCGCGTGATTCACGTGAGCGTGCTTGTTGGGTTCAGTTCGCGGCGGCGCTTTGAGCTGATTTGCAATTGGGATAAAGCGCCTATTTAATGCGCTTATTATTATTATTATTATAACACTTTATATGCACTATGTGAGGCCTCCCCTCACGGACTATTGGTCAAAGAAAGAATATAGTTCTTCTTGACAGTGAGGATGTCCAAACAGTATACAGGGACTAAGCAATTGTGAATATGAATACTAATCCCATAATACCCCATGACCAGATGGGAACCGCCCTTAGTACTAAGATACTGGCTAAGGATAATCCAACTTGCCTGTTTTCAGTAGATTAATTTCTAATGGTGTGGTCCCCTGGAATTTACTTTATGTAAGTTGTAACAACCTATCTTTATAAAATACTTATGAAAACTACATATCTGTCTCCTTGACTTCATTAGAAAATACCAACAAAGAAAGAAACACATACATGTAGTATATTTATGTATGTCCATTTTGAATATTGTGGTATCAGAGGAGGAGTCAACACGTGGATTCACACATTCCTCTCAGGAAGATCAAAGCAGTCATCATGACAAGGGTAAGTCTGAGTACATTAGCAATTTCTTTACAAAAAAAAAATGAAACTGGGATTAAAAATAAAAATCTTAACCTAAATTTGGATGGCACTGTTTAAAGGATTTTGTGTCTGACTTTTCTAGCAGCTGACAGATCGTAGAGTCCATTTTCCCACGTGGATGACCCATCAGGCGCTACTGTAATCATGTCAGCATGGAAAGATGCTCCCGTCTTGTCATCTTTCTGAAACACGTTACAAAATCTTATGTGTAGTACATTAGCTCTTTTGAACATATGCAATCGTTCTTTCCTAATGAAAAAATGATGTTAAACACATATCGCTCGGTGATTAAAAATGTAGCCTCATGACAAACATGCCAGATGCTGCTGTAGTATGAAAAAACATAAATGGCAAAGCTTTTAAGGCTCATAAGCATGACCGATCCACGTCATTAATGTGACATTTGTGACCTTGACCTTTCCAACAGGTCAATGAAATAAGCAAGTGTTCAATTCAAGTGTTCTAACATATAAAAAAGGCTTGGCTTTTGTACCTGCTAAATCCTTTTTTTTTTTTCTCAAACTTAATGCATGTTGTCAACCTCCCATGATCCCTGACCTTTTGTGAGTAGTGAACCAAATTAGTATGCACAAAAAGGTCTTATCATAAGCTCCATTTCTACCAAATTTGGTTGAAATGTTTTGCAAAATTACTGATAAAACTAAAATTGTACCAAAAATAGATATTTTTTTACATCATTTGCTGATTTCTTGTGATCCTTGATCTCTCAGAGAAGTCATGCAAATTAGCATGCATAGGAAGGTCTTATCATCAGGTATCTATGTACCAGGTTTGGGGCAGAAAATGTAAACAGTATTTGAGAAATACAATTGTTAAAAAATGGCTATTTCTGACCTGTTCCCTAATCTCCTGTGACCCTTGACCTTTCTGAGGGGTCATCCAAATTAGTATGCATAGTAAGTTCTTTCCATCAGGTATCTCTGTACCAAGCTTGGATTTGACGTTGTGAATAGTATTCGAAAAACAACAATGTCTTTTGTGAAAACATGTCTATTTGCGACCTACATGTATTTCCTGATCTCTTGTAACCCTTGACCTTTCTGAGGTTTCAACCAAATTAATATGGAAAAAAAAGGTCTCACCATCAGGCATCTTTGTACAAAGTTTTAGTTTGAACTTGGAGTTGTGAACAGCATTTGAGAAAAAAATGAATGTTGTCAAAATATGGCTATTTTTTACCTGTTTCCTGCATCTCCTGTGACCTTGACCTGTGAGAGAGGTCGGTCACTTAAAATAGTATTTCAGAAAGATCTTGCCACAAAGTATCCTTGGGCCATGTTTGAAGGCTTTGGCTTGAAAAGTCTCCGAAAAAATACTAACGTTAAAGTTTAACACAGGGCCGACAGACGGATGGACAAACACTAGCCCAGAACACAGACTCATGTTTGCTTCGCATTTGAGCAAAAAATATATGAAAAAAATATGACATGAAGCTCATTGATAAGAACATTTATCCCTGTGCCATAAACATGCAAAAAAAAAAACCACATAGCTTTACAACTTATTTAACTCTGTGGATATTATGGTAATGCATGCTTTGTGTCACAAAATCATTTGCGACATCTTTAACCCATTCAGTGCCAGTTGATGCAGACTGCGTTTCCGCAGTCTTCGTTAATTCAACACTAAAACTAAAAGACCCTTGCTGTCCCAGGAATACGGACTCAAAGGAGTGTCTGTAAGAGGCATAGGTTCTCATGAGCCTCCGCAACTCATGAGGATCTATACCTCTTGCAGTTTGGTGGTGTTCAAATTTTCTCAGCTCTGAATGGGTTAAACCAAGTGACTGTCAATAGTGGTTTTTGTCAAGATTCCTGCAGGAATCATTGTGACAAAAAACTGCTACTGACAACCAAATGGTTAATTCTGTCAATCTGCAAAGGGCGCAGATCTTCATGAACCCTCACAGTGTGTGGGCTCATGAAAATTAGTGTATTTCACCAAAAATTAATACTAATTTATTTTGAGAGGTGATGAACATACCCACATAATCTAACTGATAAATTTTTTTGGCATTATAGGGCACTAAAACTCTATAACTATTCTGCACTCGCTTTCCTACTTACATCCCCCCCCCCCCCTCCTCTCCCTGCAAACATCGTCTTTGCTTTGTTTCTCACACACACCCACATGAAAATAGTAATTTATGTAATATATTAATATTTTTGCACTCAATATTTCTCTTTCTATCTAACCCACCCACATGCCCAGGTGTGCAACTCTGTGCGTGTGTGTGTATGCATGCGTGTGTGTGTGTGTGTGTGTGTGTGTGTGTGTGTGTGTGTGTGTGTGTGTGTGTGTGTGTGTGTGTGTGTGTGTGTGTGTGTGTGTGTGTGTGTGTGTGTGTGTGTGTGCGTACACCAAATGACTGAACTGGGTTACTTTCTTTACCATCCTTATGCAATCTGGGTCTGTGTAAAATTTTGGGTGGCCAGATCAGACACCCATTTTTTCTGAGGGTTGTTTCTGTATTATCTTTCATTCAAAATTCAGAAAAAAATATCAAAATACGATGTGCCCATTTTAACAGATTTACTTCATCGTTGTGTTTCAGGGATGCCCTGGGCCTGTGTGTGGACACGGAAGCGGCCGGAGTGTTTTCAGATCAATTTGATTGGTCCAACACCGATCAACGGAGTTCCTTCCCTTGCTTAAACGTCTTTCGTCTCCAACGGACGCACCGGTCATTCTCTCGCATTTGCAGAGGTATTTTATGCAATATTTCTTAGTTAAGAGCACGCCCAAATGTACTTGTTCAGTGCAGTTATTTAACTGAGAGATGCCTCCAATCCCCGTACCCGTTTGGCCCAGAAAAATAAGGCGTCTGCTTTCAAACGTGTCTTCGGCCGCACCGGCCGGGCCTGACCGTTGAGTCTTGTAGTAAATGATAACAGAACCCCACGATTTTAACAAAAGCTTTCTTCTTCAATGAAAGGAATTCGTTCAATAACCCCATTACAAGGTCAATCTGCCACGCGATTTTGTTTCTTCTTTCTTTTTTTTTTCTGACGTGTTAACTTGCCACATGCATGCACAGTAACTATCAGTTGACTTTAAAAAAAAAAAAAAAAAAAAAATGGCGCCAGATTTCAATCCTCGTTCGCAAAACTGCCTCGCGATTCGAAGAACGAACGTCCACAAACAGGTCTCGTTTAGGAATGTGCAACTGAAGTATCGCTTTTTACTGTATTGCCAGTTTTTAGTTCTCAGGGTCACCCTGGTCAGCCCCACAGGGTGGGTTTTTCTCTCAATTCTGGGGCATGCATGTGTTTCTGTCTACCCTTTGTCCATTCACCTGTATAAATTTGCCTTTTTAAAACTCTCCCTACTGTCTGCACTGCCTGTAGCTCTTGATATTGGATGTGTGTTGCTAAATGGTCTTAGCTTTATGTCTTGGCCCCATGTGTTAGGTTTATTTAACTCATTCTACCCCAGACACACCACGGCAGGATAAGGATCCACCATGATAGTTCAAGGGTGATGCCAGAATAGCTTGGCGCCTACGGGCGCCAAGCTATTCTGGCATCTCCCTTGAACTATCATGGTCGATCTGTGCCCTGCACTGCAATGCAGTCTTGAGAGGACAGGGGCAAAATTTAAGGATTTTGGTGTTGGGGTAGAATGAGTTAACGTATTTGACCGGCAGGCGACATACATGGCAATGTTCTGTTTAGGTGGGGTTTTTTTCACAAGCAGTGCAGGCACGTCCTGAGAAAGCCTAGTGGCTGTCGGGACGTTAAGCAATGTACAATCAATCTGATTCAAAATGTCAGTTGGTTTACATGGTTGTATTGGACATGTTCTCAGCAACACCATTTTGGTCACACCGGCTCAGGACTTTCTGGCACACACCCAGCGCCGGATGGCAGCAGGATGTCCAAACCCATCGGGATCTATGCTGCAGAATCATGGCCCCCCAGCCTCTGCCACAGAGGGTGCGTCTGGTAGGAGGGTGCATGGACGGCAGCGAAATGCTCCCAATTACAAACTGGTAAGTAAAGTGATTCTATGATCATCTTCATTTTATTGGCTGGCGTGCGTGCGAAGCAAAAGTGAGTTTATGTTCTGGGCCACTGGTCGTCCGTCCGTCGTCCATGGTAAACTTTAACTCATTCTACCCCAACACCAAAATCCTTAAATTTTGCCCCTGTCCTCTCAAGACCGCATTGCAGCGCAGGACACAGATCGACCATGATAGTTCAAGGGTGATGCCAGAATAGCTTGGCGCCCGTAGGCGCCAAGCTGTTCTGGCATCACCTTTGAACTATCATGGTCGATCCTTATCCCAGGGTGGGATTCTTCCGCGTTTCTGCGGATTTCCGTGGAAATTCTTTCACAATTCCGCTGAAGCATATTTATTTTCCGCGTCTAATAACAACAAAAAAGACGAGAAAAAAAAAAAAAATCTTCTTAAATGGCAAAAAAATCTCAAATGGGTTGGATTTGTATGTAGTTTGGTTCACTATCGCCCGACACTTCCGGTAGCTTTAGGTCGCAGTGGAAAATGGCGGTGAAAAAGGATATTGTCCAAGACAGAGTGCCGTTTAGTGTGCATCTGAACATAAACTGGTACGCACATTCCATTTTTATACTGCAGATCAGGAGTGTCATAACAAAGTCCATTTTCAGGTGTGTTTGGTCTCGCTCCCCATGTCGGTTTTTGGATACTTTGGCGAACGGTGGACACGCGTGCCTATCCCTCCCACCCCCCCCCCCCCCCCCCCCCCCCCCCCACTGTCGTTTGATTTTTCGGCCGCTGAAAATGAAGGACATGAAACCACCCCCCCCCCCACCCACCCACCCACCCACCCACCAATGTCGTTTGATTTTCCGCGTTTTCTTTCTTACTAGAATCCCACCCCTGTTATCCTGCTGTGGTGTGTCTGGGGGTAGAATGAGTTAACGGTGGCATTTTCTCAGAGACTATTCAAGCCACATTCTTCAAGCTTGGCCCAAGGATACTTTGTGGCAAGACCTTTTTAAACATGCCAATTTGAGTGACCTCTCTCAAAGGGTCACGCAGGGTTGACAAATGTGTGAAAACTGCTTGCATTTTCAGAAAACGTGGATTTTGACTGCTGCAGAAGCCAGCCCTCGTCACCGAGGTCACACATATGTAAATCGGTCATACACGGGATTACTCTTTTTATTCTTGTGCAAGGCCCCTTTAAACCAAAATTGGGCTGTTTCTGTTTCTAAGGCAGCTTTGGTTTTAATCTTTCTTTCTTTCTTTCTCCAGTTGGCAAATGGCGCCTGGGATGGACCCGAGACTGAGAGCAGTGCCAGCGCATCGCAATACGAGGGCAGTGATGACGAGGAGTTTGTTCCTGGCTCGAGCTCACCGGATTCAGAGGGTGTGTCAGCATCAAGTATTGTATCGACTATGTTAGATTTCATCAAAGTGGCAGGTTTGGGGTGGCCAGGTGTTGGTGACGCTAGTACCAGCAAGGTGCAGTGTGCGTTAGGGGGTGGCAATGAGAATGTGGATAGGCAGGAGGAACATGATGCTGGAAAGAGTGGGGAAAGAGCACTTACAGAAGAAACGGGTGTGCACGTGTCGCAGAGAGGGAAAGGAAAGTACAAATGGGACAAGAAACATGCATGCAAATTGTGTGGCAAGCTTGTCTTGAAAATGAGCACGCACTTACAAGATGTCCATGCAGATGAGGCTGACGTTGCTAAAATTTTGTCGATGAAAAAAGGGACCAAGCAGAGACGTCGAGCATGGATCAGACTACAAGATGAGGGTGATTACATGCATAACGTTGCTGTTCTTGAAAACAAATCCGGATGTTTGATTCCTAAGTATCGCACCAAAACTAGTAAGGTAGACGACCTTCTCGCCTGTAGCCATTGCAAAGGGCTCTATCAAAAAAAGCTGATCTCTGTACACTCAAAACGTTGCTGTCAGAAGCCAGGAGGGTTTCAGATCACTCGGCGAGGGGACGCCGCTTGCCGTGGTCGGCTCATGCTTCCAATACCCTTAGACGTTGAATTTTCCTTCTACCACAAGGTCTTGGCTACCCAGAGAGATGATGAGATAAGCCGTCTCATCAGAACTGACCCCTTGCTTCTTGAGTATGGAAAGAGATTATTTGACCGCAGGGACATTGAAGAACACACGGCTGGACAAATCAGCTCCAGGATGCGGGAGTTAGGGAGACTGTTGAAGATTATCAGAGTGAGGTCAGAAATGAAAATCGCAAGTTTAAATGCTGTGATCAATTCAGCTAGCTTTGATCATGTTGTCCTGGCTGTAAAAGAGCTAGCAGATTTTGATGAGGACACACATCAGTTCAAAAAAGGCAATCTCGCAATGCGCATAGGCCATGCTTTGAAAAAGTGTTCACAGATCAAACAGTCACAGGCATCCAAACAGCTTGGACAGGGTTCAGACGACAGGTGGCGACAGGAGCTCTCTGAGGCGCAGCGGTTTGACTCTGTCTTCAACGGGGACTGGTATGATTGTGTGTCCGCTACAGCAGCCCAGTCGGTCGGGAAAATGACCATGAACAAACCCAAGCTGATCCCATCATGTGAAGATGTGAGGAAGGTCCAACAGCTTCTTGAGACAAGGATGGTTTCGGAAGATTATCCAACAGTGGTTAAAGCAACTCTTTGTGCTGTATCACTTTTCAACCGAAAACGAGGGGGAGAAGTTCAGAGAATGAAGGTGTCAGACTTCCAGAATGCTAAGATTGGATCGATCACCAATCAAGATATCTTGAAAGGTCTCACAGAGGTTGAGAAGAAAATGGTGAATCATTTTCAGCGAGTGGAAATCAGAGGCAAGTTTAATAGGAGTGTTCCCGTTTTGCTGACGAAGAAGATGATGACAACTGTGGACAGAATCCTTCAAATGAGGCAATCGGTGCCAGCTCTCGCTGATTCCCAGTACATCTTTGCCACACCTTCTGGTCAGAGGCCTTACAGAGGCCATGATGTTCTGAAGGCCCATGCCCTAGAAGCAGGGGTGTCATACCCAGCCATGTTCACATTTACTCAGTTGCGGAAACAGGTTGCAACTTTGGCTCAGTCAATGGCCATCTCGGAGTTAGACCAGGATCAGCTGGCAGATTTCCTTGGCCATGATATTCGGATACATCGCCATATCTACCGCCAACCTCAAGACGTCCTTCAAAAGGCAAAAGTGGCAAAGATTCTTCTGTCAGTTAACAATGGGATGACAGATTTTGAGAGTTGCATTAGAGCTGAGCTGGGCGATGATGAAGAGATTGACTTTGACAATGAAGACGCATCAGAAACTGGCAGAGAGGTCTCGGGGGGAACAGCACCTGTGAATGAAGCAAGTAGCAAGTCAGCAACACAGGAATCGATGAGCATGACGGAGAAAAGACGTCCAGAGCCTGATGACAATCTAGATAGTTTTGATGATGACAGTACTGCGTCAGCTCCTGTTCGAAAGAAAGCTAGATTTACAAGAAAACCATGGGGGGAAGCTGAAGAGAAAGCTGTTCAAACTCGTTTCAAGACACACCTCGTCATGAACAAACTTCCTGGAAAGGCCGAGATACAGTATGCAATGGCGCTGGAACCTGCACTTAGACATAGGCGCTGGACAAACATTAAGGATTACGTCCGCAACAGACTGAAAAAGTTACAAAAGAAATGAATTGAGCCGCCACTCGCAGCATTTTCGATTTCATACAGATTTATTACATCAGTGTTATTATTGGGGTGGTTTCAGCATGTATAGCCTGCTTTTTTTTTTTTTTTTTTTTTTTTTTTTTTATCTGATGGACGCCTGGATCATTTGTGACCCTCTCTCTCTCACAAAATCAGTCTTAAGAACTCGCATTTTGGATGTTTTGACATATATGCATTTATGAAAACTACAGTGTTTGCTGATTACTGTGATATATGACTGTATGCTGTAGTGCAAAAATTGTAAAAGCTGTTCTTAAGTGTTTAAAGTTGTTAAAGCCTCCGGCGGCCATTTTGAGAAAACAGCCTGTGAAGTTTCTGTGTGCAGCATAATTGGGGCCAAGGGCAGACTTTTAAAATCATTTTTTTACCTATTTAATGGCATTTTTCATGATAAAGATTTTAACCATACGATACTTTGGTGTATGTAGAATACATTTCTCCCAAAAAGTGAAAATGCCCCAGATTGACCCCCCCCCCCCACCCCCCCCACCACATATTATTGCGTGTAGTGCTGATTGGCTCGCTGCGAGTTAAGACTGGTTTCGTGAGAAAGGGTCACATTTTGTATACTGTATAACCTTTGGATTTGCAAAACGAAACAGCCGGCTGGGGACAAAAGACAATATAATAAGATAAGAAAACCATTGACAATGTAAAAATTGATTACAAGAGTGTTATTGGGGGGGGGGGGGGGGGGATCATTTTGTAATATACTGCATGCCATTTTAAAAACTCTGCAAATGAAAGAATCAGAGCATGGAATTTTCCTCTTTTTGGCGGATTTCCGCTTAAATGAAGCTGCCATTCCGCCGAATTTCCGCCGAAAACAAAATCGTAAAGTCACTATTCCAATACCGTGTTTCGTGATCTTTATGTGGCGGATATCCCCAAATCGCGTATTGAAAATTGAGCGAGGCGTTAGCTTTAGCTCGCACAGGTCACTTCCGGTCTTCAGTGGAGTCGTAGTCTGGTCAAAATACGGCGAAGAGAAAATACTTAAACGCGGAGACAGAATAGACGTCAGACGATTCTGGAGCCAAGAATATTTGGAGATGGACTTGGCTCGAGAAAAGCGTAAACGACGAGCTCCGCGCTCAGTGTATTCGCAAGTTAGCGGCCTGTGGGCAGGCGTATTGCCGCGAACTGCGCAGAGTTGATATTAACTATGCGGCCGCGTAGCACTTGATGCTCACGTGTCTACAGCGAAACACAAGAAAGCTAAAAGCAGTGCCATTGGAAATATGACTCATGATGGTGAATAAATTTATTACAATGTATTTTTTCCCAGTAAAGTTTGATGAAATTATGTTGAAAAATCTATATAACCTTTCTCCAGCTCAGTGACCATGGTACATAGTATTAAATAAGAGATAAAAGGAATCCATACTTACAGCTGATTAAGCAGAGATTATTAAAGAAAGTATATATATTATATAATTAAACTCAAATTAAAAAAAAAATGGAAAGACATTCAGATGTATTTTGAATAAGCATTTGGATATAAATATTCTGTTGAATACTTTGTTTTAGTATAACTTTTAAACCTTTGACACAAAAAATAAAAAGTGCACCCCAAAAATAAGAAAAAAAAGCAAGATTTTTAGGTGGTTAAACTGCTCAGTTTCTCTCTAAAATGCACCAGATTGCACAAATTTTAATGTAAATTTTCAAAATTTTTCCGGGGGGGGGGGGGGGGGGGGGGGCATGCCCCCCGGAGCCCCCTAGTGAAAAGGGGTTTTCCTCTTTTTTTAGTAGGAGTAATTCCATGCTCTGAAGAATGGTTGGTTGTACTGCCATACCATTTTGCAAATGAAAGAATGGCTGGTTGTTTGTTGGAGACGAAAGACGTTAAATAAAGGCTGAAGTTTCAAGTGATTTCTTATGTTGTCAGTTAGTTAATTAATGTCAGTGTTCTGTTCTGTCATTTTAACTCGTTCTACCCCAAGATCGGAATCCCCAAATGTTGACGTCGTCTTCAGAAGACTGCGTTGCAGTGCAGGACACAGATCCACCATGATAGTTCAAGGGTGATGCCAGACAAGCTATTCTGGCATCACCCTTGAACTATCATGGTGGATCTTTATTTTGCTGTGGTGTGTCTGGGGTAGAATAAGTTGAGCCCAATGTTGAAGTCGTCTTGAGAAGACTGCGTTGCAGTGCAGGACACGGATCCACCATGATGGTTCCAGGGTGATGCCAGAATAGCTTGGCGCCCATAGGCACCAAGCTATTCTGGCATCACCCTTGAACTATCATGGTGGATCTTTATTTTGCTGTGGTGTGTCTGGGGTAGAATAAGTTAAGCCCAAATGTTGAAGTCGTCTTCAGAAGACTGCGTTGCAGTGCAGGACACAGATCCACCACGATAGTTCAAGGGTGATGCTAGAATAGCTTGGTGCCCATAGGCGCCAAGCTATTCTGGCGTCACCCTTGAACTATCGTGGTGGATCTTAAATTTTGCTGGGGTAGAATAAGTTAAGTGTTCGTTTCTTCGTCTGGGTCTTTTTCTATCTTTGATATTTTTCCACACTTTTTGACCCGCATCATAGTCATACTGAGGCTAAATAGCTTCAAATCTGTTCACTGCCATAATTCTATGCAAGCTACATTACAGTACTTACAGATGAGGACATAGACCAATGGCTTTAGTTCAAGGGTGGTGCCACAATAGCTTGGCGCCTAGAGGCACCAAGCTATTCTGGCACTAACCCTTGGACTATTTCAGTTACACTAGTTGCACACACTGGTGTATTCCGAATGATAAGGGTTAATATTCAAAATGCTCTGTTGCTGTTTGTCTGAAACTCCAGAGTACCCCAAAACGCACAAAAAAAGTCCTTTAATTTCCAGAATACATTATGTTGATTCTCACATCAATGCCATGATAAACTGTTTTGCTTCAAAAGGACAAAACGCAGCAATGTTTAAACGATTTCCTCTGTAAAAATCATAATCGAAAGGTTTCGGGCCAGTGTTTATTGAATTTTGCACCATACTATGTAAAGAATGTTAAAGCACACATACACATTTAAGTTGGGAAAAAAAAAATTAATGTGAAAAAGAAGTATTCCATGAACTTGACCTTATTACAGACGCCTACTGTTGTGAAGACACCCATTTTGACTGTAATGCCAGTTTCATTTGTGTGAGAGAGACACCCACCCACTTTATTGGCAGAAACCCATTTTTTCGGCATCTAGTGGCTCTGTTTCTAGAAAATGTCTATTTTATTTTAAGTTATAGAGCTTAGTTATAATGTGAGTTCTAAACATTCGCATCAATTCCAGAGCCCTAGAATAAATAGAAATATGGGAACCCATTTTCACATGAAATGCTAGGTAACCCACTCTGATGGTTGCGTCTCCCTGTGTGTGTGTGTGTGTGTGTGTGTGTGTGTGTGTGTGTGTGTGTGTGTGTGTGTGTGTGTGTGTGTGTGTGTGTGTGCAAAGCGTGCTTAGGCCAATCCAGTTGATCTTAACCTTTTCACAATGATCATCTGAAAACGACATACATGTATGAAAAGTGTCTCCAGCACCGTTGCAGATTCACTACTGGATATATAGCACCATCTGCTTTTGGCACATTAATATGAAGCAGGCCAGCGAAATGCATGCAGATGCAGGGGTTCATGATGATCTACGCATCTTGCATTTGGGTGCTGTTCCCTGTAGTCCAGCAGTCAAGAGGTTAGAATTAACTCACTGACACTAAAGCATGCCTCACATTTTTTGTAGACAATATACAGGGAAATAACCAAAAAAAAAGAGAAAAAGAAATAGCCACACACACCTGCAGCAGCCTTATCATCTCCAAAATCCCCGCCAGCATCAACTCTGCTTGCTCCGTCTTCAAAGGGACATCAATGCATACAGAGTTATCCTCAGGAGTGTAAGTCAATGTCACAGTTGTCTCCTCCTTGTTAAAGACCCACTTTGACACTTCAAACCAGGTGAAAATAGCTATCCCATCTGAAATTTGAATCCAGTGACATGAAAAAATTATACCATATTGCGACAGAAATATCTTTTTGTCTTAGATGACAAAATTACATAAGTCATTAAGAATCATGTAATATTAAGTATAGCTGCTAGGTTTTGCTATTTGTTACTGTCCTAATGCTTATTTGGAATACATGTGAAGTGTGGTGGGCGAAAATATATTGACATATTAACCCTTAGCCTGGTGCATTACATAATAAACACTATAATTGTGACAGGTGATTTAGCAGAAGTACATTCTGAAAATAATGTTTGTTTTTGCTGTGTTCGTATCTTTTAAGTGTTAGTATTTGAACAAAGAACCCTGATAAAAAATGTAAAAAAATGAATTAAGTACAAATCAAACACAAAACTGGTCCAGTACCTTCACAACCTATTTCACCAACCTGGCGTAAAGTTGAGAACCACTGGTGGTATCCTATCAGCTATGGTAAATGAGATATACTGCTTGAGTGAAGTTAGCAAACAATCAATCAGAACTACACTACAGTTTCTCAGTATTCAATAAACTACAGGCTGTCACTGTCACATACAGAGTCAATATGGCTATAGGTAATCCAGGTAAAACACAAATAAAATCATCAAGTTGCCTTGATCAATTTTGGACTGTGCACAACGATTAGTTCTTCCAATGAACACGTGGGTCATCTTGAAGATCGACTTTCAACTCTATAACGAAGTCATATGTTTATCTTCTCACTGTAAGCATCACTTGCCCATCCTTTGTCGAGATCACACTCAAAATCATGCTTCTATGGGGCTTGATATCTCCCGCAATCACAATTTCAATGATGCTATTTACTTCTTCCAATTCAAACTTTACTGCATTCAAATTGGCAATAAATTCTTAAAAAATGTTGCTGAATTGAGCACACCATGCCGTGGCCACCATCATTTTGACTAGAGGGAGAAGCATGCAAAGCAAACTGTATCTTTTACTCTGTAGAAACCAAATTCGATGGTCGACACTAATAGTTCATGTTCAGGAGGCAAACAGGATTACTACATTTTATACAAATTTAGAGAGATGTCTGTGGTTTCGTATTCAGGGGAACAAACCAAAAAGGATTGAACACAGTGACCCAGAAGCGCGACTATAATCACGACCACCAGCCAATGGTGTAAAAGATTTGGTGAAACTATGTGGTGACTAGCAGGGTATGGGTTAAAGGTGACAAATGTCTTTAATTATCTACTTCATGTAAAGAAAAAAAATTAGGTCAAAAACATAATGCAAAGAAGTACCCAACGGAGAAAGAAACACGCTTAGAAAAAACGGTACAACACAATTTATTAATATTTCGGGTAAATACCCTTTGTCAAAATAGACAAACAAACAGAGACATTATTTGCTACTTATCTTCAGATGCAGAAGGAATGTGGCAACTGAAGGTGACTCTGAGTAATGTCTCTGTTTGTTTGTCTATTTTGACAAAGGGTATTTACCCGAAATATTAATAAATTGTGTTGTACCGTTTTTTCTAAGCGTGTTTCTTTCTCCGTTGGGTACTTTGCATTTCACACGCTTGGCAGTCACCTTTTTGGTCTGGATTGCAAAAACATAATGGGAAAGCAGACTGTAATTCTAAAAAAAATCAGTTAAATGGTGACACTGAATTTATGATCAGCAAAACAATCATGAAACATTGACAGATTAGGGAAAACACATAGACTACACATAAAACACACAGTAGTAATCAATGGACACTAAATTTAATCACCTTTTAAACACAACAAGAAAGGCAAAACCATTATGGCTCATGTGTATGACCGATCCACATGTGTGACCTTTGAATGCATGTTTTCTCAGAATTGAAGCATATTTCACACATATGACCCTTGCTATGGGTTGACTACATTAGTATGCATAGAAATCTTTCTGCCAAATCTGATTTAAAAGTTTGCAAAATTATTTGATAAAAACTGCAGTTTTAACAAAAATTGGCACATTTCACACATTTACCGACCTCTTGTGACCCTTGACCTCTCTGAGGGGTCATCCAAATTAGTATGCATAGACAGATCTATCTCTGTACCAAGTTTGGGTTTGAAGTTGAAAATAGTATTTAAGAATTTTTTTTTTTTTTTGGGGGGGGTTTGGACCTATTTTTGCTATTTTTGGATCATCCCATGACCCTTAACCTTTGTGATGGGTCAACTAAATTAGTATACATAGGAAGGTCTTATCATCAGCCTCCTTTGTGCCACAGTTGATTGAAAAATTTGCAAAAATGTTGATAAAAACTACAATTCTAACAAAAATTGGTATTTTACACGTTTGCCGACCTCTTGTGACCCTTGACCTTTCCAAGGGGTCATCCAAATTAGTATGCATAGATATGTCTTACAATAAGGTATCTCTGTACCAAGTTTGGATTTGAAGTTGTGAATAGTATTTGAGAACAAACATCTGTTGTCAAAATATGACTCTTTTTGTTACCTATTTCCTGATCTCCTGTGACCCTTGACCTTTCTGAAGGGTCAACCAAATTAGTATGCATAGAGAGGTCTCATTACCAGGTATCTTTGCACCAAGTTTATGTTTGAAGTTGTGAATAGTATTTAAGAAAACATACATCTTTGTCAAAATATTGCTATTTTGTTTTACCTATTTCCTGATCCCCTTGACCTTGACCTGTGAGAAAGGTCACTACAATAGGTATGTTTAGAAAGGCCTTGCCACAAAGTATCCTTGGGCCAAGTTTGAAGACTGTGGCTTGAATAGTCTCTGAGAAAATGCCAACGTTACAGTTTTATGATGGACGCCCGACGAACACCAGGCAGATGACCACTGGCCCAGAACATACTCACTTCTGCTTCACATGTGAGCCAAAAACCAAACACAAGCAATAATGGACAACTCAAGGTGATCTACCTGCTATCAGCTTCACACCATATTTTGAAACTATCACTTCAAGCATGCTGTTGGCTTTCAACTGAAAGAAAACAACGAACAAAAATATCACAAAAGTAAATAATTATGTGCTTCTTCGTGTTGTAGAGCACCACACATCAGACTTGCAAAGACTGTGGGTCAGAAATTCATTGTTTCAATGGAATTTATAACAACCCTGAGTGCAAATACTGATGCACCAAACTCTGTATGTACACTGTGACCTATAGTGAGGCATGCAGCATACTAATGTACACATGCAGACATTAACATGATTAGAAACATACTGGAGTTAAAGCTACACAAAATAAATAACAGGAAGAACATTGTAACAAGTGTAACATTTAACCCTTTTAGCGCCAACACCCTACAGCAGGAGATTGACTGACCATGATAATTCAAGGGTAGTGCCAGATGAGCTTGGCACCTTCAGGTGCTAAGCTAATGTGGCACTACCCTTGAATTATCATGGTCAATCCACCTCCTGCAAGTGGTACACAGTTGTTAAGTAACTGTCTCAAAATCGGGAAATGCGCACATGGCGCTAAAAGGTACATAATGTAAAATTGTTCATTACAAAACAAAAACACAATCATGGGACAATTAAAATCTGGTGTGTGCAATCAACATACAGACACAAAAAAGCTTGTGAAAAAGACTCCTGTACTGCCATATACTAATAAGTTAACACAAAAAATCCTACAGTATCTGGATGGTTCTCTGAAATGGTGGGCCATGGAGGTGTGCCCTGCTCCTGGCGACTCTAATAATATATTACACACAGTAACTTTAAATTAATGTTTTGTGTTGTGTACATCGCTTACACAAATAAAAAAAAAACAAATTACAAAAGCCTGTGCTGTTACTTTTATTCCACTGTGTGTATTTTCTTAATATGTCATGAAAAATTCCCACTGTGGCATGGCAGATTTGTGACATAATGATGGTGGGTGCAAAAAACTGTGTGCGGTGCTGAGCAGCTTCAATATAATAATTGCATTGAAAATAATATAAAAAACAGAACAGAAACATAAAAAAACATGTGTATATTTCAATGAGATGTTTATGTTTAGTATACTGTATATGATTACAAAACACACACAAAAACATGCACTTGGCGCAACCACTCATTATTGAAACCATGTGTGCAGAACGGACTGTTCCTACACAAAAGAATGCTCTGTTAGGGACTACTTTTCTACCTATTTTTAGTGGTAATGTGAAAACTACATGTCCGAGTGGTTTTTTTTTTTTAAAGATCTTAATCTGAAATCTTAAACATAGGCAGTGATTTGATGTGATCCGCTTTGGTTAAAAAAAAAAAATCACTGTTACGCCCGATCACCTTCTGAAATGCAATACATATTTATAAAAACAAAATCACACTATAATTGACATGAACGAACATGAGCAACCGTGGAAAGATACAAACCTGACCTATTTTCCTCAATGATGTGTTAGTGGAAAATATCGCTGTGCACATGGAAGTTTCATGTTACATGCTGCAGGTGTTACGCCTGTTCAGTTCAGAGTTGGTCATCGCACACCACATAAAAAGTTGCTTTGAATAATTCCATATTAAATACTAGTGGTTCAGATGTCCTTTATTCTGATAAATAACACAAAAGCAGTCAAAACAGTATGCAGACAAAAAAATAACAGTAGCTAATTTGGTTACTATGTTATGACCGTGCAGCAGTAGAACAAGCGTAATTTGCTACTGTATTACAAGAAAAGAACAAGAATGGAAAGCCTTTATGGCTCACATGCATGACAACTCCAGACAATTAGTCTGATCTTTGTGACCTTGACCTTCCCCATAGGTCATTGAAATAAATAAGTGATCAAGTGTCTTAAAATTAACATAAAGTCTTTTGTACATACACAATCCACATTTTCTCAAAATCTATGCATTTTCCCCAAATTTGTCAGCCCTGTCACCATTGACTATTGCAAGGGGTCAAATAATTTAGTACGCAGATGGGGTTATATATCCAGCAGTTTTTATCTATTTTTGGATCATCCAATAACCTTTGACCTTTGTGATGGGTCAACTAAATTAATATGCATAAGGTCTTATATTCAGCTACCTTTGTGCCAAATGTTATTGAAAAGCTTGCAAAAAGGTTGAAAAAAACCCAAACATTTCTATCAACAAGAAAGGCAAAACCCTTTGTGACAATAAATAACGGGATGGCTTCTGCACCAGCAAAATCCATGTTTTCTCAAAATTTAATCAGTTTTCACACATCTGCCAAACACCCATGACCCTTGACCTCTATGATGAGTCGACTAAATTAGTATACATAGGAAGGTCTTATCACCATCACCTTTGTGCCAAATTTGATTGAAAAGTTTGCAAAACTGTTGATAATAATACAATTCTTTCCAAAATAGGCATTTTACACACATTTGCCGACCTCTTGTGACCCTTAAACTATCCAAAGGATCACTGAAATTAGTAAGCATAGATAGGTCTTAACATCAGGCATATCTGTAACAAGTTTGGGTTCAAGTTGTGAATAGCATTTGAGAAAAGAACATGTCAAGATATGGAGATTTTGAAACTATTTCCTGAGCTCATGTGACCCTTGACCTTTCTGAAGGGTCATCCAAATTGGTATGCATAAATAGGTCTTACCAGCAGGTATCTCGGTACCAAGTTTGGATTTGAAGTTGTGAATAGTATTTGAGAAAAAAACATCTTTTGTCAAAATATGGCTATTTTGGACCTATTCCTGAGCTCTTGTGACCCTTGATCTTTCCGAGGGATCAACCAAATTAGTATGTATAGAATGGTCTTACCATCAGGTATTTTTGTACCAAGTTTGGGTTTGAAGTTGTGAATAGTATTTGAGAAAAAAATACATTATGTCAAAATATAGCTATTTTTGACCTATTTCCTGATCCCCTGTGAGCTTGACCATTGTGAGAGGTTGCTCAAATTAGTATGTTTAGAAAGGTCTTGCCACAAAGTATCCTTGGGCCAAGTTTGAAGACTGTGGCTTGAATAGTCTCCGAGAAAATGCCAATGTTAAAGTTTACCACGGGACAGCGGACGGATGACAGACGACGGACGGACGACCACTGGCCCAAAACATAATCACTTTTGCTTCGCACCTGAGGCAATAATTGGCATTTTATAAACATAAGCCAAACTTTTTTTACCTTTGACCTACCTGTCTGAGAGCCGGGTCATCCAAATTAATATGCATTGATATAGGCCTTACCATTAGGTATCTCTGTACCAAGTTTGGGTTTAAAGTTGTAAATAGTACTTGAGAAACAAGAAAGGCAAAGCCCTTATGGCTCATGTGTATGACAATCCACATAATAAGTGTCACCTTTGTCTATTCATGTGTCTAAACATAAGTAAAGGGTTTGCTTTTGTAAAAGTGAAATCTGAGTTTTCTCAAAATGTATGCATTTTTCACACATTTGTCGACCCTCCATGACCCTTGACCTTTGAAGGGGGCGACTAAATTAGCATACATAAAAAGGTGTTATCATCAGCTACCCTAATACTAAGTTTGCTTGAAACGTTTGCAAACAACTTTGATAAAAACTACAATTCTATCAAAAACTGACATTTTTCACACACTTGCCGACCTCCTGTGACCCTTGACTTTTCCGAGGGATCATCCAAATTAGTATGCATTGAAAGGCCTCACCATCAGGTATCTCTATACCAAGTTTGGGTTTGAAGTTGAAAATAGTATCTGAGAAAAAGGGGAGGAAATGGTATGGTGGGTTAGGCTGAAGGGATGAGGAGAAGAATGGGCCATCATCACAGTTGTTTTGAGTTTAGGATACTGATGGCGGTAGGAATGAAGGAGCGCTTGTACACGCTACGTTTTGCCAAAGGAGCACGCAGTCGTCTACCGGAGGGCAACATTTTGAATGCGTCATGAAGGGGGTGGGTGGGGTCATGGATAATTTTGCCTGCTTTTCTCTTACAAAACAACTCGTAGAGTCCAGAAAGAGATCTTTGCTCATGGCCAACGATTTTGCCTGCCAGTTTGACGACACGTGTCAACATTGCCTTATCCCTTACAGTCAGGTTTCCAAACCATGCTATGACATTAAAAGTGAGAATGCTTTCAAAGATCTGTACACTGTTTCTAAAATAACTGAATCAACGTCAAAGGACTTCAATTTCCTCAAAAGATACAATCTCTGATTTGCCTTTCTGCAAACACTGTCAACATGAAGACTAAAACTAACTTTTTTGTCCAGAACAGTGCCAGGGTACTTAAAAGAATCAACCTGTTCCACAGCTTCATGGTTTATCATAACTGGCCGCACCAGGAATGTGTCCCGCGCCCGACCCGCCTCAAAACAGATTTCCTTTGTTTTTTTAACATTTAATTCCAGAAAGCTTGAGCCAAACCAAAAAGTGAGAAATTTTATGAATTCAAAGTACTGAGAGAGTGAATGCTCGTCTTTGAGGCGTGCAACCAAAGCCATGTCGTCTGAAAATTTGATAAGGGTGAGAATATGAGTATTGCATGTTAATTCATTGGTGTAAATCGAAAAGAGTACAGGAGACAGGACACACCCCTGAGGCGCCCCAGTGTTCAAAACCCGCTCACTAGACATGCATCCACCCACGCTGACCCACTGTGGCTGGTCGCACAAAAAAGCCCTTATCCAAAGAACGAGTTGCGAGTTAACTTGAAGATCAAAAAGAGGAGAAAGAAGCAGGTGCGGCTGTAGCGTATTAAAGGCTGAAGAAAAATCCATGAAAAGTACTCTAGTGAATGTTCCAGCTTTATCGAGATGACTTAAGACAAGATCAAGAAGAAGAATAGAGGCATCCTCCACCCCCCTTCTAGCCTTGTAAGCAAACTGAAATGGATCCATGCGATCGGCCACAGAAGCAGTCAGCTGATTGCACACCACTCTCTCCATGCATTTACACAGTATAGAGGTCAAGGCCACAGGCCGAAGATCATTATGAGTCTTAGCATTAGGTTTCTTAGGAACAGGTATGATCACAGAAGTTCTCTAGACATGTGGAACAAAATGAACATTTAAAAACAGTTGAAATAAGCGAGTGAAAACCTGACTGAGCTGACTAGAACATTTTTTCAACACCTGACCACACAAACCATCAGGCCCAGGGGCCTTTCTCGGGTTGACACGTGCAAAACAAGAAGCTACCTCTCTCTCTGACACAGTTACACTATCTGGCATTGCCACAAGAGAATCGCACAAAGTGTCACACTCATGCTTAAAGTTATGCACATCAAAGCGAGAATAGAATGTGTTCAGGTCATTAGCAAAAGCAGTGGCATCATCACATTGAATCTTCTGTTTGTCCTCCCACCTCCCCATCATAACATTCAACCCCCTCTAGGCATCTCTCACATTACCCGTTGTAAACTTTTCCTCTACTTTATTCTTGTAGTGTAGTTTAGCTGCTCTAGCTTTCCTTCTAAAATCTTTTTCCAATTCTCTCACTTTCTCTGCATCTCCACGCAAAAATGCCGTTTTTTTCTCGTTCAAGCACTGTTTCAATTCTTTAGTAATCCACGGCTTATTATTAGAAAAGACTAGTATCTCCTTAGTTGGAATTACATTGTCCTCACAGAACTGTACATATGAGGTGATCGCGTCCGTCAGTCTATCGTAGTCTGATTCGTTGTCAAAAAAACACATCCCATTCAGTTGTGTCAAAACAGCCTCTCAAAGTCTCTACACTATCAATACAATAATACTTTATTAATCCCTCACGGGGAAATTCACTGTCTGCCCATACACCACATGGCATCATCATTCACTCATTCAATTAATTTCTGGTGCCAGCAGTGTTGCAGTGAACTGCTGAATGGCCTAATACTAAACAAGTACCAAGTTTGGGCTTGAAGTTGAACATAGTATTTGAGAAAATCAACTTTTGTCCAAATATGGTTAATTTTTACCTATGAAAAAGGTCATTGTAATTGGTAATGAAATAAAATGAAATTTTATTGAAATGAAACTTTATTTCTCAAGGATAAATGATTAGGTACATAGACCTGTTTTCAATCATGTCCTTGCACACACACACACACACACACACACACATACACGTTGAAGAGCGGCTCCGCACATTTTTAGCATTTTGCAACATAATTACTTAATGAGTGACTTTAGAACAACGACAGGGTGATTCAGCTCATCATGCCGATCAGTTCGGTAGCTTTTTGTGCCATTTGCGGTACCTTTTACTGGACTTTTCAAGACTTCATGGCTCGCAAAGCACAGAGGAAGGCAGCCCTACGTTACCGCACTGTCAGTGTCAGCGGACCGGTGGCAGTCATTCTCGTGTTTTTGGTCGGCTTTCTGCTCCGGTGTGGCGATGTCGAAGCGAACCCAGGCCCACCGAAACGACAGACTCTTTTGACATGCCAGGGGAACCAAGACAACCAGTCGCCCGGGGGTGAGGCAAACGCAGTGTCTGAGCCGACCATTGCTGATGTGTTTAAAATGTTGAATGTGATGGACAAAAAGATGGACAGTATGAAAGCTACAATGCAGGAGCAAATGGACAAAATTCAGAGTGACTTTACTGCGGTGATGAAAGAAAACAAAGAGTTGAAGGAGAAAGTTACGCAGCTGGAGGATAAGCTGGATGATTTGGAGGGGCGGAGCAGACGCAAGAATCTGATCTTTCACGGAATCCCCCACCCCCAGGGGCGCTCAGAGACTTGGGCGGACTGTGAGAAAGCTGTCAAGTCAATGTTGAAGGACGAGATGGGCATAGAGGAGGAGATCGAGGTGGAGCGTGCCCATCGTCTGAAGGGGGGCAAGGCGCCCCACCCCATCATCGTGTGCTTCAACAAGTACAAAGACAAGGAGCGGATCCTGTTTGAGCGCAGAACGCTGAAGGAGAACAGGTCCCGGGTCTACATCTCTGAGGACTTCACCCCTCGGGTGAGGGACGTGCGCCGCAAGCTGCTACCCTTCCTCAAGGAGGCCAAGCAGGCGGGGAAGAAGGCCTTCTTCCGCTTCAACTCCCTCGTTGTTGAGGGAAAGACCCACGCATACGACGCTGCTACCCAGAGGCTAGTGGAACGTAGGGGGCAGAAATGAGGGGCAGGCCGGCATGTTGACCCAGCAACCAGGAGAAGACAGCCCGTCCCTCATTCAGACCCACAGGACCCCCACCATGTGTCTTCACAGGACGACTTACCTGCACACACATGCGCTCAAGTGCCCATACTCAAACCCACACCCACACACTGTGATGATGAAAGTGGTAGTGATGAAAGTGGTAGCTCTATGTTTCGCATCATGGCATGGAATATCCAAGGTCTTGTAAATAAGCTGAAAAGTGTTTCTTTTAGGCAGTTCTGTGAAAAGTGTCAAATTTTTGCATTTTCAGAGATCTGGTCGTGTAAGCAAAATGTTATAGAGGATACCTTTCCAGAGTATCAGGTGTTTTTTTCACCACGTACACAAAAGTTAAAAGGGGGCGTGGCCGTGTGTGTACATAAATCTATAGCCTGTCATGTGTTGCGTTTAATGCAGGCAGCTGAGGATATTGTGTTTCTAAAGATTGGTAAGTCTGTTTTGAATTCTGCATCTGATGTTCTGGCAGCATTTGTGTATGTGGCTCCAGAGCGTTCTGTTGTATATGGTGAAGATAACGTTGATGGTTTTGAAGTGTTAGAAAACTACATGTCTCAAGTGTTACGTGCTCACCCTGAGCTGCCTTGGCTATTATGTGGCGATTTTAACGCCCGCACTGCCGGTCTGTCTGATACTGATTTTATTGATGACAATACACACGTGCAGCCTTTACTGGAATTAACAGATCTGCTAGAGGATGTACCACAAAGCCCACGGAGGTCAAAAGATATTGGCATAAACAGTTTTGGTCGGAAACTGATAGAACTATGTCAAGAGTACTGTTTGTTTATTGTCAATGGCAGAACGAAAGGTGACAGTGAGGGAGAAATTACGTGCGTGGCCAACAGAGGCAAAAGTGTGGTGGACTACTGTATTTGCTCTAAATCCGTGTTTGACCTAGTGACCGATATGTTTGTTGCAGACAGGTGTGAGTCAGACCATTTCCCCATTGTAACCACGTTTACTTCTATTCAGTCTGTTTATTCATGTGATGATGATGATTTAAATAATGATATAATACTAGAGGAAGGGGTTAAATTTGTTTGGAAAGAAAACTACGCTGAATCCTTTTGTGCATACATTGAAGATAATCAGGAGACTCAGTTTCAACACTTTTTGTCAGCGCTTGACTCGAGTGTAGAAGAAGGGTCGGCCTGTTTTGTAGCATTCATTCAGAAGGCAGCTGTCAAAATGAGGTCAGGTAAGAAGGTAGGTGAATCCCGTGCACAGCCGCCGTGGTGGGACTCGGACTGCGAGTTAGCAAAACAAAACAAGTACATACAGTTGAAGCAGTTCAGACACACAAACACACATGACGACTTAGGGAAGTATCTTGACATGAAGAAAGAATTTAAGAAGTTGTGTAAAACAAAACAAGTAGAGTACAACGCACGGGTTTTGAATGAGCTCAACGATGCATGTAATGATGCAAACTCAAGAACATTTTGGCAAAAAATAAAGTCTCTGACTGGCGTTAAAAAGTTGTGTTCTGATGTCATTTCACCACGCGTGTGGTATGATTATTTTCATAATTTGCTAAATGTGGATCAGAATGTTGATGATTCAGGTTTCAGCAGACAGGCCGAGGGTGTTTTGAATGACCATATATCTGATGATTGTGATGGTTGTCATAATGCAAAATTTGACGAGGAAATCACACAGGATGAAATTCGCAGTGCTATTAATAGCATGAAGAAAGGGAAAGCATCAGGCCCTGATGGCTTGCCCACTGACCTTTTTCATCATGCAGGTGAGATCCTTGTGAAATTTCTGCATCCTTTGTTCAATCGTGTGTTTCAAAGTGCGGAATACCCTGAAAGCTGGACCATGGCTGTGATATTTCCACTACACAAAAAGGGTAACCCTAGAAATGTTGACAACTACAGAGGAATTTCTCTTCTGAACGTTATCAGTAAGTTGTACAGTTTTGTCATTAACAACAGGTTGGTGCGTTTTTGTGAAGAGAATGATTGTATTCCTGAGGCTCAAGCTGGCTTCCGTAAAGGGTACAGTACTATAGATAACATTTTTTGCTTACAGGCACTAGTGCAAAAGTATCTTAGCAAGCAGGGTGGCCGTTTTTACACCATGTACGTAGATTTTTCTAAAGCTTACGACAGTGTGCACAGGACAAAACTGTTGTATCTCTTGTTACGTAAAGGAGTTCATGGAAAGTTGCTTCAGACACTTGAGAGTATGTACAAACATGTAAAAGCTGCTGTAAGGGTTGGAACCAAAGTTACCGACTACTTTGATTGCATGTCAGGGGTGCGACAAGGTTGTGTGTTGAGCCCACTGCTGTTTTCTATCTTTCTTTCAGAATTTGAGACAGAAATATCATCGTGCGGTGCACGTGGCATTGATATTTTTGCAGACCCACTGGGTATTTTCCTTCTTATGTATGCTGATGATATAGCCATTGTCTCTGACTCTGTAGCAGATCTCCAAAAGAAAATTAATTGTTTAGAAAAATACTGTAAAAAATGGGGTCTCACTGTGAACATGGACAAGACAAAAGTGGTGGTCTTCAAAAATGGAGGTTTTGTGAAAAATTGTGAAAAATGGTTTTATGCTGACAAGCAGATTCAAGTCGAGTCCAGTTATACTTACCTTGGTGTGATATTTTCCCCTACTCTTAACTGGGCTAGATGTGTAGAAAACTTAGCTGGAAAAGGCAGGAGAGCAGTTGCAGGTATCAAAAGACTATACTTTAAATTACAAAACTTGCCAGCTGACACTGTTTTTCACATTTTAGATGTCAAGATTAAACCCATTGTGCTATACGGGTCAGAGGTTTGGGGTTTCCAGAGACATGATGTAATTGAGCAGGTTCATATAAAGGTTTGTAAAATGGTCCTTGGTGTTGGAAGAGATGTAAAAAACAATATTGCGCTGGGTGAGTGTGGAAGATTCCCTATGTATATTGATGCCTATGTTCGAATGGTGAAGTACTGGTGCAGACTTCTTACAATGTCAGAAAACAGATACCCAAGACAGTGTTACACGATGTTATGTATGCATGATGCTTCAGGTAGATCGAACTGGGCTACGCAAATAAAGACTCTATTGTGTATGCACGGGTTTGGGTATGTATGGGAAATGCAGTCAGTTGGAAACACTCCTCTGTTCATTCAGATATTCAAAGATCGGCTGATGGATTGTTTCCGACAGGACTGGCATGCATCCCTTTCCTCAAACACAGAATACTGCCATTACCACCCAGAAATACTTAGAGCCAGTTACATAGGGCAGCTGAACTCTTGTGAACTCAGGCGGGCAATATGTTTACTTAGATGTAACCGTTTACCTTTAAACGGAGTATCCAGATTTGGAAAACCCATCACTAATCCAGAATGTAATTCATGTGATTGGCATAAGGCTGAAGATTTGTGTCATTTTCTGTTCGAGTGTCCAAAATATTCCCCTTTACGTAAAAAGTACATTCCACTGTTTTACTACAGATTCCCATCCGATCTTAAAGTTCAGCTGCTGTGTGGAAACCTACATGATAAACTGGTTTTTAAAGTTGCTATGTATATTTCAGGTTGCCTTAAATTAAGGAATTAGAGGGATTTGCTTTGAACTTTTCTTGTTTTTTTGTTTATTTATGTGCGCTGATGTGATGCTATATGAGTGTGTTTTACAACCACCTTCCTGTATTTTCTGGTTGTAAATTGTATTTTGTGTTCATATGGGCCAGATGGCCTGCAAAAACTGAAATAAATTTATTATTATTATTATTATTATATTATTATTATTATTATTATTATTATTATTATTATTATTATTATTATTACACACACATACACACATACACACACACGCACACACACACACACACACACACACACACACACACACACACACACACACACACACACACACACAAACATCACACACATACGCACAAACATAACAAGCACACACATACGCACGCACGCAAGCACTCACACAGACACACACACACACACACTGCCTGAAGAGAGAGAGAAAAAAAAAGGAAGAAAAGTAGTTAACCCCATCCAAGTCTCCAGGGCAGATCCGGGTGGGGAAACGTACGAAGTAATAATATATTTACAAGGAAAAAAAATGGGTAAACTGAAATCAATGTTTGCATGCATACATATGTGGATCGGGCATTTTCAAGAAATTACATTTTTAAAAAATTTTTTTTTTTTAATTAAATGGTAAAAATATAAAATACACTAATATAGCTGTGGGGGTGGGGGTGGGGGTGGGGCAATTAATAGGCACTTACAAGAATAGCTTCAACAAGTCTACGCTATGTACGTATTAAAGGTTTACTACACCAACTTCAGAAAGAGAGCGAGAGAAAGAGAGAGAGAGAGAGAGAGAGAGAGAGAGAGAGAGAGAGAGAGATGGTTGTACATTGCTTAACGTCCCAACAGCAACAAGACTTTCTCTGGACATGCCTGCAATGCTTGTGAAAAAAACTAAACAGAATATTGAATTTATGTCGCCAGCCGGTCTAATACGCTAAATAAACCTAAGACCATTTAGCAACACACATCCAATGTCAAGCGCTACAGGATGCGCAGACATGTTTAGAAAGGTCTTGCCATGAAGTATCCTTGGGCCAAGTTTGAAGATTGTGGCTTGAACAGTCTCCGAGAAAATGCCCATGTTAAAGTTTACTTTGGACAACACCTGAAGCATGCTGGACAAAGACCACTGGCCCAGAACATAAACTCACTTTTGCTTCACACATGAGCCAAAAATATTTGGAGAAATATTTCTAAAAAATTCATGAAAGTTTATGCCAATAGTCAGACTATTGATGGGCATAAACAGGTAGTACATTCCTAATACTTTATTTGTTACCTTCCAGGTCACACTTTTGGCCCACCATTTCAGAGAACCATCCATACAATAAAAAATAAACAAAGCAGCAAAAAAATAAAATGTTCAATCCATTCTGCATGTATCACTTTACATGTATTTAAATCTTAAAAGTAACAGAAAGCGCATCAGTCGACTCTTCAAAATCCATTACCAGTAGTAACACTTTTGCGGCAGAAACACAGTATGTGTACATGTGTTTAGTTATTGAAATATTTATCTATAATCCCAGTGGATGATGTGCACCATGTCCTGGCAGTGAAAGGTTGAAAACAAATGCAAACATAATGGCAGCTTGGAAGGAATTTAAGTCAAATGCATTTGTAAAGCTTATTTGGATATATAAAAATTACCGTGCAATCAGGTGTGAATAGCTCCTGCAGCAAGCAACAGTTTGGCAACCGCAGACATTGGTAGTTTGGCTGTTTTTGGCACAAGAAAATAAACTGATCCTCAGCCAAAAACCCAGGCTCCAAACACTCTGAAATTTGTCCATGTATGCATGAATAGATAGTTTTGTGAAAAAAAAATGTAAAAGAAGACATTATAACAGCCCTGTAATACCACGTACTGTGAAAATCAACCACCATGGAAACAAACTATATAACATGGATTTTTTTAGGATAGCATCCCAAACTGTCAGAAAAGGAAACCAAAACTCTCTGTCTCTCACTCTCTATCATAAATGTCTTCATCTTCCACCTCCTCCCTCCTGCCATCGGGGGCCTACGGCCTACATGAAATGCCAGTTCATTTGACATAATTCTACCTTAAATGAAAAGAAGAGGGGAGATTGCCTTGTGTGATAAATTCTGGTACATGTATAATGTACAAACATGTCAAACATGTCAGTCTGCATTCAACACACAGTACGTTACAACTGTTTTATGACACAATTGTAATTCATTACAATGTACATGTTGTGGAAAAATCTGTACTCACCATCTAGTTTGTGCCTGTCTTCCTCCTGTAAATCAAATTTTCCTGCATGGGCAGAGTAAAATATAGCCCTGAAATCATCAGCATCACATACTTGAATGCAGTAAACAGAGTATAACAAGAAACAGTAACTCTGGGGGTTGTATATATGCATACATCCAAAGTTTCTTATAAGTTTTTTAATGAGCAAAGTAGTCGGGACCTTTGAAAATGTGTTGTTAGATATGTATTTTTCTCTAAAATGTATTTTTTCGAAAATTACTTACCGATGGCATTACTATATGGAAGATACACTTAGCTTAACGATTTCAGCCTAATCTGTTGTGTATACATATACAACCAGGGAGGCGACTCTAGGGAGTCGTTACCAAGAAACCCTGAGTAGCATCCCTTCCCTCCCTATCCGGTCACATGTGCAGTGGTGCTACGCCAGTCGAACTCTATAGCGCTCGGCGGCAAGTGGGGTAGGTGGTGGGGTTTGGGGGGGGGGGGGCCATTCGAGTAATGCCATCGGTAAGTATTTTTCGAAAAAATACATTTTAGTGAAAAATACATTTGTTTCCTCAAAATACATTACTGATGGCATTACTATATGGAAGAATGGCAAAAAGGAGGAGGGTGCCGCCCGCTAGGTCCCGTCACTGCTTGTGCTTAGCAATCGCGAACAGGAGCAACCTCCAGACGATTTCAGCTAAGCGTACCTAGGGCGCCAGAGGCGCCAGGAGGGTGTGTTGCGCCGCAGCGATGTCCCCCACTAGGGCCAGGTTGTCCCGCTGGCCCGCAAGGTCCATGTGGTAGATGTGGGCAAAGGTGGAATTAGCCCACCACCCGACAGCTGCCACAATGTCTCGCACGCCGCAGTTCCAATCAAACGCGACGCTGTAGCTTCTTAGCCCCTGCTGGGGAGAGCTCCTCGCACACAGAACGGATGACCCAGCGCAGCCACGGGGAGATCGTCTGTGCAGAGATATTGTCCCTGCTGGGGGTTAGTGGCAGGAAGAGGCGGGTCCGGCCACGCTGGTTAGGCTTTGTCCTGCACAGGGAGATTCGCAGCGCCCGGACCGGGTCCTGACGGCGGGAGTCTGGTCAGGTGCCCTGAGAGGGTGCAGGGTAATTACTGGGGCCCTGGCTGAGGGGAGCCGATTCTTCACCAAGAAGGCGGGGTTCGTGAGGAGATGCACGGAACCATCTGACCTGTGCTGTAGACAGGCTGGATCCACCAAGAGCGCAAGCAGCTCGCCGACTGGACGCTGTAGCAAGTGCCTGCGGGAAGCAGGTCTTCCTGGTTACGTCCGCCAGACTGGCCAAGGGCAGAGGCTCGAACCTGCTCGAATTCAGCCAGGTAAAGACCCAGAGGAGGTCCCAGTGAGGGACGAGCGAGTACGGGACCGGTTGCCAGAGCTTGAAATGGTGCATCAGGTCCGAGAGGTCCGGGCACACCCCAGGGTCTGCGCAGCCCAAATGGCGTTATGTGTCTGCTACCACGGAGAGGCGTCTGCCTCCAATGCCAAAGGTGCGAGGTTTGATACCGGGTTCCAGCGTTGGATTTTTCTCCTCTGGTGTCACCGTCTGGGCAGTGGGCAGATGTTCACATCTGCACGGGACATAGATGACCCCGGCCCCCACGAGTCCCCTGCTGCCTTGCAGGCCTGGCCGCTTGGCTGCGGAAAGGCTAAGGGAGGAAACCCCTGACATCAATGCCCCCGTGTCTCGGGGAAGGCTTTTGAGCCAGAGACTAAGACAAGGACAGTCTGATATAAAACCTACGACCCGAGGACCTCGATGCCACCGTCCCAGCTTGCTAGGCCATGGCAAACGAACCAAGGGTTTAAAGGGTGGGGCCAGTACTGCGCACACTGCACTCCACCAAAAAGCTCCAACGCGCAGGCTTTAGGAAACGCCCACGGACTATGACACTGAACTTTCCAAGTCCTGTAGCGATGGGCAAGGGGCAAAACGGCAGGTGAAAGATGTCACTGGAAGCCGCAGTCTCAAACCTGCATGCAGGCGGTTCAGGATATTGGTCGCCTGATGTTGACCTGGGGATGACAACGTCACTCGGCACACCCTGAACGACCAAGCAGCCTTCTCTAGGGACAGCACTGCTTGCTCCACATGGAGAGGGGCCTAGAAAAGGTGGCCTAACCAAAGCTCATCCCCTCGTAACCCCAGTTGGCTAGCCGCGGTCAACGGGCATCTTCTCATGCGGTCAGAAAACAAGAAAAAACAATGGATCCACTCTCATGACGACCACGACCGGACTCAACGTAGCATGCTGGAACATCCGAACCATGCTCGACACAGCAGACAGCGGACGCCCTGAACGTCGCTCCGCCCTCATTGCCCATGAATTGCGGAGGTTAAACATCGACATCGCCGCGCTCAGCGAAGTACGCCTTCCGGAGGAAGGCAGCCTCCAAGAACTTGGCGCTGGCTACACCCTCTACTGGTCAGGCAGGCCTGCATCAGAAAGACGGCTCTCAGGCATGGGCTTCATGGTGAAGACCCCCATTGCGACTAAGTTGGAAAACCTACCAACGGGTCACTCCGACCGCATCATGTCCATGCGCCTCCCACTGAGACACCAGCAATACGTCACCCTTCTCAGTGTGTACTCCCCAACCCTCCTGGCAGAGCCTGCAGAAAAAGACAAGTTCTACTCTGACCTGCGCAGCCTCCTGCAGAGCACCCCTGCAGACGACAAAGTCATCATCCTTGGCGACTTCAACGCCAGAGTGGGCCAAGACTCTGAAGCCTGGAAAGGAGTCCTCGGCAAGCATGGCGTTGGGAACTGCAATGACAATGGTCGCCTACTGTTGGAGCTCTGTGCAGAGCAGCAACTTGTCATCACCAACACTACTTTCCAGCAAAAGGACAGTCAAAAGACCACCTGGATGCATCCTCGCTCCAAGCACTGGCACCTTATCGACTATGTCCTAGTGCGTCAGAGGGACTGCAGTGACATCCTCCTCACCAGAGTGATGCCCAGCGCAGAGTGCCACACTGACCACCGCCTTGTTCGCTGCAAACTCAGGCTCCGCCTCAAGCTGAAACCCAAGAAAGGGGGTCCCCCCAAGAAAAAGCTTGATGTTGCCAGCCTTCAGCGTGACGACAAGAAAGCTGCCCTTCAGGCCGATTTACAGCGCATGCTCAAAGACACAGTTGATCCAGCAGACTCCTCCCCTGAAACACTCTGGGAACAACTGAAAACTGCTATTGTAAAATCCTCTGTGGAAGTCTTGGGCTTTGCTAGAAAGAGGAACAAAGACTGGTTCGACGAAAACGACGTAGAGATCCGGGAACTTCTAGCAGAAAAAAGAGCCGCCCACCAGGCCCACCTAGCCCAGCCTTCCTGCCCTGTGAAGAAGTCTGCCTTCCGCCTCATCTGCAGCAGTCTCCAGCTCAAGCTTAGAGAGCTCCAGAACGAGTGGTGGTCCAGACTCGCACAGAGGACCCAGCTCTGCGCTGACAACGGTGACTACAGGGGCTTCTACGAAGCACTGAAAGCAGTGTATGGCCCTAGGCACCTGGTACAAAGTCCCC
>BTPG01000004.1:179129245-179160469 GCA_036245525.1 Semisulcospira habei
TGCGAAGCGCTGATGGACAGGCACTCCTCACAGATAATACCTCCATCTTGAACCGCTGGTCGGAATACTTTCAGGACCTCTTCGGCGCTGAACGCACTGTTCAAGAAACAGTCATCCTCCAAATCCCACACCTTCCACTGAAGGTTGAATTGGACGAACCGCCCACCGCCGAAGAGACCCTCACAGCCATCCACCAGCTCAAGAGTGGCAAAGCAGCAGGCATTGACGAAATCCCGCCAGAGATCTGGAAACATGGAGGCCCAGCACTGCACAACAAGCTCCACGACCTCTTTCTCTGCTGCTGGGAAAAAGGAACACTACCAAAGGATCTCCGTGATGCAGTCATCATCACCCTGTACAAGAACAAAGGAGAGAAGTCTGCCTGCTCTAATTATCGTGGAATTACCCTGCTGTCCATTGCCGGGAAAATTCTTGCAAGGTTGCTTCTGAATCGGCTGGTACCTGCCATCGCTGAAGACCACCTCCCAGAGGGCCAGTGTGGCTTCAGAGCCAACAGGAGTACCACCAACATGGTCTTTGTGCTGAGACAGCTTCAGGAGAAATGCCGCGAGCAGAACAAAGGGCTGTACGTAACGTTTGTCGACCTAACAAAAGCGTTTGACACTGTGAGCAGGCAAGGTATGTGGCAGATCCTGGAGCGACTAGGTTGTCCCCCAAAGTTCCTCAACATGATCGTCCAGCTCCACGAGGACCAGCAAGGCCAGGTCAGACTAAACAGTGACCTCTCAGAACCATTCCCCATTCGCAACGGCGTGAAGCAAGGCTGCGTGCTGGCACCGACCCTCTTCACCATCTTCTTCAGCATGATGTTGAAGCAGGCCACAGTGGACCTCGACGATGACGACGCAGTGTACATCAGGTATCGTCTCGATGGCAGCCTGTTCAACCTCAGACGACTGCAGGCCCACACGAAAACCCTAGACCAACTGATTCGTGAGCTGCTCTTCGCTGATGACGCTGCCCTCGTTGCACACACAGAGAGAGCCTTGCAGCGCATTACGTCCTGCTTCGCAGATGCTGCCCAGCTCTTTGGACTTGAGGTCAGTCTGAAAAAGACAGAGGTCCTTCATCAGCCGGCACCCAAGGAAGAGCATCGCCCTCCCCACATCACCATCGGCGAGTCCGAACTGAAGTCTGTACACCAGTTTACCTACCTTGGCTGCATCATCACGTCGACGCCAAGCTGGACAAGGAGCTGGACAACAGGCTGGCAAAAGCGAACAGTGCTTTCGGGCGACTATTCAAGCGGGTGTGGCACAATCAACAGCTGAAAAAAGGCACGAAGATCAGCGTGTACAGAGCTGTCATCCTCACCACCCTGCTGTACGGTTCAGAGTCCTGGGCCCTCTACCGCAGCCAACTACGACTCCTCGAACGCTTTCACCAGCGCTGCCTGCGTACCATCCTCAGCATTCACTGGAGTGACTATGTCACCAACGTCGAGGTCCTTGAACAGGCGGAAACTGTGAGCATCGAGGCTTTGCTGCTGCGGACACAGCTTCGCTGGGCGGGGCACGTCTCCAGGATGGAGGATCATCGCCTACCCAAGATCACTCTGTTCGGCGAGCTCGCCACTGGACACCGAGACAGAGGGGCACCAAAGAAGAGATACAAAGACGGTCTCAAGAAGTCACTTAGTGCCTGCCAAATCAACCACCGCCAGTGGTCTTCGCTTGCTGCGGACCGTGACACCTGGCGCTCCACCATTCACAAGGCAGCCGTCTCCTTTGAGGACTCTCGCAGAGCTAACCTTAAGGACAAGCGGCTCAGAAGAAAAAACAGAGTTGTCGTAACTCAGAACCCTGACCAGAACTTCCCCTGCAGCCACTGCGGTCGAACCTGCCTGTCCCAGATTGGCCTCCGCAGCCACGAAAATGCCTGCAGACGACGTGGGCAAGCCCTATAGAATCTTCGTTCGCGAAGTCAAGCCAAGACCACGGAGAGGTATCCTGGATGGTGACAGGGGCCAGGTTTTTCTCTTGAAATAGACCTTGGGCACCAGCACCGTCGGAGGGTACGCGTAGGCCACGAGGCCCTCCCAAGAGACGGAGAGAACGTCCACCACCCAGACGAGGGGGTCCGGGTAGGGGGAGACGAAGATGGGCAGCCGTCTGTTCTATCGAGTCACGAACAGGTCGATCATCGGGGTGTCCTAGTGCGCGCAAATCATACGGAAGATCTCCGGACTCAGTGACCACTCAGTGTGCAGGAGCTGACCCTTCCATGAGAGGGAGTCCGCAAGGACATTCAAGCGGCCCGGAATGTGGCGAGCCCGGAGCGAGATGCCACAGTCTCTGCACCACAGGAGCAGCTGGTAAAGCAGCATGCAGAGGGTCGGGGAGCGAGTACCCCCCTGCTTCTGGATGTACGCAACAACCGTCGCACTGTCGGACATGATCAGGACCTCTTGGTGGAGAGACGGGTCTGCCAATGGTCGAGCGCCAACCACACTGCCTTCAACTCTAGCCATTTGATGTGTTTGTCTGAGAGGTCCGGGGGCCAAGGCCCCGAGGCTGCGGAGACGTCCGGAAGGAGGTGCGCGCCCCACCCCAACCGGCTGGCGTCGGTGCAGAGGGAGAGCCGCGACGGGGGAAAGTAGAGGGGGACTCCCAAGACAAGCCAGGTGGGGTCCGCCCATCGCTGGAGGTGGGTCCGGAAGAGCGGGAAGGACAGGGACGGGAGCAGGTGTGAGTAGAGCCGGCCCAGGGGCGAGATCCGCTGCCGCATTCATAAGACCGAGTAGTTGCAACCAGACCCGGGCCGCGCGGGACACCTGGCAGGAGAACTCCACCAACTTCGTGACGCGCGCCTCTGGCAGTCTCACTAGGTTGCGGTCGGTCAGAAACTCCATACTGAGATGGACGAACCGGCGGGACGGAGTGAGATTGGACTTTCCTCTGTTGACCAGGAAGCCGAGCCGATGAAGGAGGGCTAGGAACGCGTCCCAGTCCGCGGCGAGAGCGACGGAGTCCTGGTTCCGGAGAAGTAGGTCGTCCAAATAATTGGAGGTGGGGCTGGAGGATGTCTGACGAGCCTTGGTGACCACCGCATCCACAATCCGTGTGAACAACCAAGGGCTGAGGTTGAGGCCGAAGAGGAGAGCCCGGAACTGATAGACCAACCCGCAATAGGCGAAGTGCAGAAAATGCCGAGAGGCCAGATGAATGGGGACGTGCAGATAGGCGTCTGCCAGATCGAGGCTGACGGCAAAGTCCATGGGGTGCACGGTGGCCTTCTGGGCCCGCGCCGTCTCCATCCGAAACGGGGGAGTGGAAATGAACTTGTTGAGCACGGACAGGTCGATGATAGGGCGCCACCGGCCGCCCAGCTTCGGCACTAGGAAGAGGTGGCTGTAAAAGGCTGGGGAATTGTGCCGCGCGACCACCTCCGTCGCATACTTGAGGAGCAAGGCCGAGATCTCGTCCCGCAGAGCCTTGAGCCGGTCGGCTGGGACACGCGTCCAGATAGAAGAGCGGCGTAGCGGAGGGGGGAGTCAAAAGGAAAGCCGCAGGGCCTCCGAAACAGTAGTGAGCACCCAAGTGTCGCCCGGCAGCAGTGACCGCCACTCTTCGCTGTGCAGGGCTAGCCGCCCGCCGACTGGGGGCTCTGCAGGGGTCAGCGGGGGCGAGGGAGGGAGTCAGTCAGCGGGCCCTGCTCTGCCCTGCCCTGCCCAAATCTGCAAGCGGGTCTAAGCCAGGCGGGAGCAGCGGCCGCGGGGGCGCGAGGGCAACTGGAAGGAGGACAGCCCGGGGGGCGGCGGGCATCCCTGAGGAGTGTCTGAAGGACCGCAGGAGTGTCTGAAGGACCGCAGTGCATGACCCACCGCCCTACGGGAGGCCTGAAAGCGAGCGGAGGGGGGTCTGGGGGTGCTCGGCCAGAGGTCCTTGGAGGCTTCCTGCACTGCCTGCCAGGTGGGACCAAAGATTGATTGATTGATTGTACATTGCTTAACGTCCCGACAGCAACAAGGCTTTCTCAGGACGTGCCTGCACTGCCCGTGAAAAAAAAACAACCAACTAAACAGAACATTGAATGTATGTCGCCAGCCGGTCAAACACATTAAATAAACCTAACACATGGGGCCTAAATAAAGCTAAGACCATTTAGCAACACACATCCAATATCAAGAGCTACAGGCAGTGCAGACAGTAGGGAGAGTTTAAAAAAGGCAAATACAGGTGAATGGACCTCGGGTAGACAGAAACACATGCCCCAGAATAGAGAGAAAAACCCACCCTGTGGGGCTGACCAGGGTGACCCTGGGAACTAAAAAATACCTAACCCCACCCAAGTCCCCCAGGGCAGACCCGGGTGGGGTGGGACCAAAGAGTAGGGGACCCCAGATCAGTGCTCAGCGGAGCTGAGAGCGGACAGGCGCAGGGAGGCGTAGGCACTGGTCCAACAAGGCATCCCGGCGCATCAGATCACAGTTCGCAGCTGCGACGAGGGCGTTGGTGGAAGCATGGTAAGCTGCTCGGTTGGCCGCGACTGCCAACGCGTGGATGTCACGCCGGGGATCCGCGTCGGGGTGCTCCAAGGACTCCTCCACACATTGGAGCACAGCCTGGGTCGCCAGTTCCAAGAAGCCCATGCAGGCCAGGGAGTTATGGATCAAGGTAGCCATGTTGGACAACCCAAAGGGAATGCAACGCCATAGGACCCGCCAGCCCTCAAGCAGTGTCTCAGAGGCCGGGTCCACAGAGGAAGAGGGCATACGAATGATTGAGAGTGCCCCGAGTACAAGTTCTGCCGGAACCTGATATCGACGCCCGCCGGTCAATGCGCGTCGGAAAAGAAGCCCCTCTCCGTCAGCCGACCCTGCTGGAGCTGGGCGTTGAATGCCTCCGTCAGGTCCTGAAACCCGGCGGGGTTGAGGGAGGGACTTAAACTTCTTGGTCATGCGCAGCACGTCCACAAGAGCCTAGGCCTTCCTCTTCATTGGCGGGGACGAAGGGCAGACATCCGGAGGCAGGAAACGAGCAATCAGGCGAGACGCGTGGTCAAGGGCTCAAGTCGTCTACAAGCCAGCAAGGGGGGCCGACGCAGGGGAGGAAGAACGAGACCAGGCACTGCCGCGGGACTGTGAGCGAGGGGACGAGGGCCGATCCGAGGAGGGGGGGGGTCGGGCGAGAAGAGCGCTGAGGCCAAGGGGGGGGCGGTTGGGGGGGGGGGGGCGGTGGAAGGGGGGGGCAGGGGGGGAGCGGATAGTGGGGTGGGTGGGGTGGGGGTTGGGGGGGGGTTGGGGGGGGTGTGGGGGGGGCAGGGCGATGGAGGGGGTGGGGGTGGGGGGGAGGGTCACGGTTGTTCCATAGCACCAAACTAAGCACTTTCGGCCCCCCACTCCTCCGTCTACGGTCCATCCACCTGGAACACTCTCCCACTCTCTCTCCATCAGAAACACTCTCTCTCTCCTCCTTCCAGTCCGCCTTCAAAACTCACCTCTTTCAACAGTTCTAGCACTATATCACCACACTCCCCACCCCAAGCTGACTGTCGTAATGTATTTGTGAGTCATTGTCTAAAGCGTGCGCATGCGTGCGCGAGTTATGAGTGCGCGATTAGAGTTATAATTATTATTATAAGATAAGCGCATTATAAATACCGTAATTATTATTATTATTTTACCTTGGACTACCTGTGGTTCGCGTGGACTACCTGTGGGCCCTTGGTTGGTGTCTCTCCTTGCTTGCCTACTGTCGCTCTGGATATGGCCAGGTAAGGTCTCGGGGCATACCTCTGTCGGCCAGGTTCTTCTGACCGGCTGTGGTATTCTTCGGATAGCGGCTGGTTCGTCCACAGCCGACCTCACTGCGTAACCAGTCATGAGTTTTTCGCTCACGTGGCCCGTCGCTACTACGGGCTGCGTCCCATTGTCTCTCATGTGTTCTGCTTTCTGTTGCAGTGCACAGTTACGTACTTGTCGTCGGTATATGGGGTTTCAGTGACCGACGGATTCCCACACACTGTATCTCCCTTGCTCGGGGTGCTCCTCTGCACGGCCGTGCAAGAGATGCGCTTCATGGAAGGAGGAACAATGGTCTCAGTTGTGGGAGTTGTGGGAGTTTTACTGGCGTGACCGCCCGTCTACCTCCCGGGAACCCCCTTAGCCCGCTGCCTCCCCGCCCCTCGGCGGGCGACCTCGGACATCGTGGGGCTCTCCTTCCGCCACCCGCTTTTTGCCGCACCTGCCATGGCACAACAACTGTGCCCCTCCCCCCACCCCCCTCCACCGCCCCGCCCCCCCCCCCCCCCCCCAACCCCCCCCTCCACCGCCCCCCCCCCCCCACCGCCCCCACCCCCCCCCCCCCCGCACCCCCCCCCCCCTCCAGGTGGATGGACCATAGACGGAGATGAAGCGGGGGCTGAAAGTGCTCAATTTGGTGCGGGGGATGTGGAGGCGGAGAGGGTCGGAAGCGGAGCGGAGGGAGCAGGAAGGAGTGTAGGATTGATTGATTGTACATTGCTTAACGTCCCGACAGCAACAAGGCTTTCTCAGGACGTGCCTGCACTGCATGTGAAAAAAAAAAATAAACAGAATATTGAATGTATATCGCCAGGCGATCCAATACGTTAAATAAACCTCTGACATGGGGCCTAAATAAAGCTAAGACCATTTAGCAACACACATCCATATCAAGAACTACAGGCAGCGCAGACAGAAGGGAGAGTTTAAAAAAGGAAAACACAGGTGAATGGACCAAGGGTAGACAGAAACACATGCCCCAGAATAGAGAAGAAAACCCACCCCGTGGGGCTGACCAGGGTGACCCTGGGAACTAAAAAGTAGTTAACCCCGCCCAAGTCCCCCAGGGCAGACCCGGGTGGGGGGGAAGGAGTGTAGGTTTTAATTGATTGTACATTGCTTAACGTCCCGACAGCAACAAGGCTTTCTCAGGACGTGCCTGCACTGCTTGTGAAAAAAATAAACAGAACATTGAATGTATGTCGCCAGCCGGTCAAACACGTTAAATAAACCTAACACATGGGGCCTAAATAAAGCTAAGACCATTTAGCAACACACATCCAATATCAAGAGCTACAGGCAGTGCAGACAGTAGGGAGAGTTTTAAAAAGGCAAATACAGGTGAAGGGACAAAGGGTAGACAGAAACACATGCCCCAGAATAGAGAGAAAAACCCACCCTGTGGGGCTGACCAGGGTGACCCTGGGAACTAAAAAATACCTAACCCCACCCAAGTCCCCCAGGGCAGACCCGGGTGGGGGGGAAGGAGTGTAGGGGTGAAGTAAGTTGGAGAGATAGGTAGGAGCGTAGTTGTTCAGGGATTTGTAGCAGAGAGACAGAATCTTGTATTGGATGCGTTGGGGGATGGGGAGCCAGTGAAGGAGTTTGAGCATGGGAGTGATGTGGTAGGATTTTTTTCTGAATACGAGGCGGGCAGCATTGTTCTGGACGCGCTGGAGAGTGAAAATGGTGGAGTGAGGGAGGCCGGAAAGGAGAGAGTTGCAATAGTCGATGCGAGATAAGATGAGAGAGACAGCAAGTTTGGTTACAGCTTCGGTGGTGAGGTATTTTCTGATCTGACTGATGCGACGGAGGTGGAAATAGCATGCCTGGGCCGTGGCGGAGACGAAGCTGGTCATGGAAAGAGAGGAATCGAGGATAATGCCGAGGTTCTTGGCCGAGTCAGAGAGGGAGATGGGGGTGCTGTTGAGTCGAAGGTGGAGTGAGGGAGGGAGCTTGGAAAGTTTCTGGCGATTGCCTACCAGCATGGCTTCCGTTTTGTCATCGTTCAGTTTAAGCTTGTTTGCTGTCATCCAGTTTTTCACATCTTCATAGCAGTGAGCCGTGCGAGTCAGTAGTGACTGAGTGTTGTTGAGTTTGTCTTTGTCTAGTAGTTGTGAGTCGTCAGCGTAGAGGTGGTGGTGTATGTGGTGAGACTGGATGATGTTGGACAGGGGAGAGGTGTAGAGTGTGAAAAGGACAGGGCCCAGGACAGACCCCTGTGGAACTCCGCAGGAGAGCATGACTGGGTTGGAGGAGACGCTGTCGATGGTGACGGACTGCTGTCTGTCGGAAAGGTAGGAGGTGAACCAGGAGTGAGCAGAGTCAGTGATGCCGAAGGAGTGGTGAAGGCGGTGGAGGAGGATAGAGTGGTCTATAGTGTCGAAGGCGGCAGAGAGATCGAGTAGCGTAAGAAGGGAGATGTTGCCGGAGTCGGTGGAGAGGAGCAGGTCGTTTAGGATATGTAGAAGGGCTGTTTCAGTGCTGTGATGTTTGCGATAGGCAGACTGGAAGGGACTGAGGAGGTTGTCGGCGAGGTGGAGGTTGAGCTGGTTGAGAACAACCTTCTCAAGAAGCTTGGACAGGAAAGAGAGATTGGAGACTGGGCGATAGTTCTTGAGATCGTTTGGGTTGAGGTTGTGTTTTTTGAGGAGAGGTCGGACAATAGCAGACTTGAAGATATCGGGGACGGAGCCATTGTCTAGAGATGTGTTGATGATGTCGGTAATGAAGGGCAGAAGTTTTGGAAGGCCGTCCCGGTAGAGAGAAGCTGGGAGGGGGTCTAGTTCGCAGGTTTTGAAAGGCATGGACTTTATGGTCTTGAGGACTTCATCCTGAGAGACAGGGCGGAAGGACGAGAGGGGAGTGCCAGAAAAGGGGGGGTCGGGAAGGCAAGGCGGATTGAGTGTGTTGCGCAGAGTTTGGATTTTGTCGCAAAAATAGATGGAAAAAGTGGATGGGAGTTCTTCTTTGCTGTGTGTGTTGGGGAGAGGAGAGTCTTTAGAAGTGCCTAGGAGTGTGTTCATGGTAGCATAAAGGGTTTTGAAAGAAGTGGATTCCAGGATTTTGTTTTGAAGGTGTTTACATTTAGAGTCGGATATCATTCTGCAGACTTTGGATCTGGTGGTTTGGAAGATCTGTCTGTGAACGGTGAGGTCGGATTAACGCCAGCGGCGTTCCGCTTGTTGGTGCTCGCGCTTGGCCTCAGCTATGCCATCCAGCATAGCCAGCGGGAGGGGAGTCGGTTGGGTATGGAGCAGGTGGTGACAGGGGCATGGGTGTCTAGGAGTTTTTGAAGGGAGGAATCAAAATGGGATGCAAGATCAGGAGAGGGGGCGGGGTCCAAGAGAAGGTCGACAGCTTCGTCGATGAAGCTCTCTCGGTTGACAGATTTTAGTTTGCGACGAGAGACAAGGAGCTTGGGATTTTTCGGGGGAGGTAGGTTGAAGGAGACGAGAATAGCGAGGTGGTCAGAGGGGAGCACAGAGGAGGTGTCAGAGTCGAGAAAGAGTTGATCGGAGGTGCGGGCGACGATCCAGTCGAGGGTGTGGCCGAGACGGGTGGGTTTAGTGATGTGTTGTGTAAGATTGTGGTTTGAAAGTGACGTGCAAAAGCGTTTTGTGTCTTGGTGGTCGGGTTTGTCGAAGTGGAAGTTGAAGTCGCCAAGAAGGATGTGTTTTTCGGGTCGTGTGCTGTAGTGGTCGAGGAGGAGGTCAAACTCGGTGAGGAACATGGAGTTTGTGAGTTTGTTTTGAGAACTTGGAGGGGGGCGATAGATACATGAGACGATGAGGGACTGGCTATGGCCTCGACAGATTCAAAGGAGGGATGAGCAAAAGGGAGAGACTGAGAGAAGGAGAGGTGAGCAGAAAGACAGTCTCTGCAGATGATGGCAATGCCACCCCCTCTGGAAGCACACGGGAAGGAGGCCAGGCGGTAGCCACTTGGAGTGACGCTGGCGATGATAGGTTTATCACCAGCTGGGCGGAGCCACGTTTCGGTGACCACAACAACACCTAGGTCATTGTCTAGAATGAAATCTGAAATCCCTTCAGCTTTGCCATCTCTGCAGACAGACTGTGCATTGAACAGACAGAGTTTTAGGTTGGATGAGGCAGAAGAGGGAGAAGAAACGGACGAAGAAGAGGACAAAGGAGGAGGAGGGTGGGGAGGGGGGAAAGAGGAAGGAGGGGGAGAGGGGGGAGGAGGAAAAGACGGGGAAGGAGAACCGGGCAAGAAAGAGGATGCGAGGGTGAGGGGGTGACGGGAGGAAGGGGGAGGAGGGAGGGGGCAGCTGAGGAGAGCAGGGAGCGGTAGAAGAGGGAGAGAGGAGAAGAAATGGGAGAAGAAGGAAGGGAGGGGTAGAAGATGGGGAGGCGGGGGGAGGCAGAAGGGGTGGAAGGGCATTGGGAAAGGGGAAGAAGTGTGTGGTTGTGTGTGTGGTGGCGAGTGCTGCTTTCTGCTAATTCCGCCCCTGCGCCCTCTCTTTCGCGATTGGATGCCGCATAAGGCATCTGCAATACTGTCGGCGGCACCGGCCACGCAGTAGGTGGCGTGGCGACGTAGAGATAGCAGTTGTTGGCGTGTGTATCTAATGAGCATGATTGTTTGTGAGGACAAGAAAAAGAAAGATGGGAAGAGGGTGCAGTAGGGTGTGTGTGTGTGATTAAGTGCATGTGTGTGTGTGTGTGTGTGTGTGTGTGTGTGTGTGTGTGTGTGTGTGTGGTAGGGGAGCGACGCTGATAATACGCAAGGAAGAAAATGTGCAGTGGGGTGTGTGTGTGTGTTTGTGTTTGTGTGTGTGCCAGTGTGTGTGTGAATGTGGTAGGGGGGCGACGCTGATAATACGCAATACCAATACTGAAAGGGCAAAAAGGATACGGGGGAAAATTAACAAGCAGCAGACAAGCCCGGTGGACACAGCTTGACGACCTCGATTTTGCAGATGACTTGGCTTTACTGTCCCACACTCATCAACAAATGCAGGACAAGACCACGAGGCTTGCTGACATCTCATCCCAAGTGGGCCTCACCATCCACAAACAGAAAACAAAGACAATGAGGCTGAACGCAACCAAGGAAGAACCAGTCTTGCTTGCTGGCACCCCGTTGGAGGAGGTGGAGTCCTTCACCTATCTCGGGAGCATCATAGACAAAAAAGGCAGCCCTGATGCAGATGTTAGAGCATGAATCGGTAAAGCCAGAGCAGCCTTTCTCCAGTTGAAAAAAGTGTGGAGTTCCAGAGAGCTGTCACAACACACCAAAGTCCGGATTTTCAACTCCAACGTAAAAGCAGTTCTCCTATATGGAGCAGAGACTTGGAGATTGACAAAAATTAATTTTTCTCTAAAATGTATTTTTTCGAAAAATACTTACCGATGCCATTACTTAAGTGGAACAACCTATAGCTAGCGTAATTTTAGCCCAAAAACTTACGATGTGTACCCTTAGAGCCAGGGGAGGCCACCAAGGGTACCGTGGACTAGTACCCGGGTAGCCTCCCTTGCCCCGCCAACAGGTGAGCGCCAGCTCACTACCAATCCAACCAGTTCTTTCATTTGACTGAGGAGCGGCTAGCGGGGCAGGTGGGAGGGTCATCCGAGTAATGGCATCGGTAAGTATTTTTCGAAAAAATACATTTTAGAGAAAAATTAATTTGTTTCTTCAAAAACATTACCGATGCCATTACTTAAGTGGAGAATGGCGAAGAGGAGGAGGGTGCCGCGTAACCCAGTAGCCAACCGAGCTAGCAAGACCCGTTTTCCTCGGCGCGCGCTCCCGAAAATTTTAGCTAAAGGTTTACCTACGGCACCGAGGGTGCCGGGAGGGAGTGTCGCGCCGCCGTAATGTCCCCCACCAGGGCCAGGTTGTCACGCTGGCCAGCCAGGTTACGTAGGTAGAACCGGGTGAAGGTAGACTCGGTCCGCCAGCCAACGGCCGCCACGATGTCTTGCACAGCGCAGTTGCGGTCGAAGGCGAGACTTGCAGCCATGGCTCTGACCTCGTGGGCCCGGATGTGTAGTCGCTTGGCAGCGTCCGGGGAGAGGTCCTGGTAGGCGGAACGTATCACCCATCTTAGCCAGGAGGAGATCGTCTGGGCTGAGATATCTTGTCTACCTGGGGACAGAGGAAGAAAAAGGCGGGTGCGTCCCCGGCGGAGCGGCTTGGTACGGCGCAGGTACACTCGTAAGGCTCTCACCGGGTCCTGTTGTCTGACTTCTTTGCTCGGGTCGACCGGCTTCAGCGGTCGAATGGTGATCACCTGGGGGGCTGTCAACGGAGACTGATTCTTGGCCAAGAAGGCCGGGTCCGTCAGCAGCTGCACGGATCCATCCGACCTGAATTGCAGGCAGGCGGGGAGCACGGAGAGCGCGTGCAGCTCACTCACTCTGGAGGCTGTGGCTAAGGCGAGAAGGAAGCAGGTCTTTCGCGTGAGGTCGGCCAGGCTTGCCAGGGGAAGCGGCTCGAAACGCTCAGTGTTCAGCCAGGTGAGTACCCAGGGAAGGTCCCAGCGAGGGATCAGGGAGCGGAGGGCTGGTCGCTGAATGCCGAAGTGGTCCATGAGGTCAGCGAGGTCTTTACACTTGCCCGGGTCCGCTCGGCCGAGGTGCCGGTAAGTGTCGGCGATCATAGCAAGGTAGCCCCTGATGGTGATCGGCGCCAAGTGCTGATCGGCGAAGAGCCAGAGGAAGAACTCAGCCAATTGGGGGGAAGTCAGAGCAGTAGGGGAGAGGTGATGGAGGGCGCACCAGGCTCCTAGCACTCTCCACTTTCCCTCGTAGACTCGGAGGGTCGAGGGTCTGCGGGCTGAAGCGATAGCTGCCACTGTCTCACGCGAGAAACCTCTAGCGGCGAGGGCTTGCCGCACAATCTCCAAGCGTGAAGTAGCAGTCGTTCGGGGCACGGATGGAAGAGCGGCTGCCGTGGCTGCTTGAGCATCGTGCGAGGGGTGGGAAGCCGCAGAGGGGGTCCCGTGGCGAGGTTCAGGAGGTCGGTGGTCCAAGACTTGGTCCAACAGAATGGCGCCACTAGCAAGAGGATCGAGTTGCATCCTTTCAGCTTGAGCAGGACCTTGGGTACTAGGACTGAGGGGGGGTAAGCATAGGCGCAAAGACCGTCCCAGGGGATGGAGAGCGCATCGACCGCCCAGGCTAGAGGATCCGGTACAGGCGAGACAAAAAGGGGGAGCTGGTGGTTCCACCTTGTCACGAAGAGGTCGATAAGGGGGGTCTCCCACTGTGAGCAGATCATCCGGAAGATGTCCGGGCGAAGCGTCCACTCGGTGTGGAGAAGCTGACCGCTCCTGGAGAGGGAGTCCGCGAGGACGTTCAGGTGTCCGGGAATGTGTCTCGCTCGGAGGGAAATGCCGCGATCCTCGCACCAGCGGAGAAGTCGGTAGAGAAGGATGCAGAGGGACGGGGAGCGGGTCCCGCCCTGCTTCTGAATGTAGGCCACCACAGTAGAGTTGTCGGACAGGACAAGGAGCTCCTGACGTCCGACCGTCGTTTCCCACGCGAGGAGGGCTTGCCACACCGCCTGAAGTTCCAGCCAGTTGATGTGCTTGTCCGCGAATTCCTGTGGCCAGGGGCCGGAGGCCGTGGCAAACGTCGGCAGAAGGTGAGCGCCCCAGCCGGAACGGCTGGCGTCTACGCACAGGGACAACTGCGGGGGTGGGGTAAGGAGCGGGACTCCAGTCGCGAGCCAGACAGGGTCTGCCCAGCGGCGAAGGTGTGGAATGAGCATGGGAAGCACCGGAACGGGGGCCTCTATGTCGGAGGTCGCAGGACGCCAGTGAAGAAGCAGGTGAAGTTGGAGCGGGCGCGAGTAGAGGCGGCCAAGGGGAAGGAGATCCGCAGCCGCGCACATCAGGCCTAAGAGTTGCAACCAAACTCTGGCGGAGACCGTCTCCTCCTGGGAAACTGCAAGGGCCAGGTCTGCCAGCTTCAGGATCCGTGGTTCCGGTAGTCGCACTAAGTTGAGGTCCGTGAGGAACTCCATGCCGAGGTGGACAAACCGGCGGGACGGGACGAGATCCGACTTGCCTAGGTTGACGATGAAGCCGAGGCTGTCGAGGAGGGCCCGCAGGGCATCTCGATCCGTCTCCAGGGCGGAAGCCGACTGGTTGCGCAGGAGCAGATCGTCGAGGTAGTTCGAAGAAGGACTCGCTGAAGTCTGCCTGGCCTTGGCGACGACGCCATCCATGATCCTGGTGAACACCCATGGGCTGAGGTTGAGGCCGAAGGGCAGGGCGCGGAACTGATAAACGACGCCGTCGAAGGCGAAGCGAAGAAAGCGTCTGGACCCCGGATGTACTGGAACATGCAGGTAAGCGTCCGCGAGATCCAGGCTTACGGCGAAGTCCATGGGCCGAACCGCGGCGCGCAGAGCTCTGGCAGTTTCCATGCGGAAGCGCGGAGCCGTGATGAACGCATTCAGCGCCGAGAGGTCGATGATGGGACGCCACCTGTTGCCGGGTTTGGGGACGAGGAAGAGGCGACTGTAAAACCCGGGAGAGTCGTGACGCTCCACTACCTCCGTGGCGTTCTTTCGCAGCAGAGCGGAGATCTCCTCGCGAAGCGTCGCAGCCTTGGAGACATCCGAAGGAGCGGCCATCCAGAGGGGGGAGCGGCGCAGAGGTGGGGGGGTCCGAAAGGAGAGCAGGAGGCCCTCGGAGACGGTGGAACAGATCCACGGGTCGTCGGGAAACAGCGACCGCCAGACGTCGCTGTACAGGGCCAGCCTCCCGCCGACTGGAGACCCGGAAGCGGTCGGCGGGGGGGCAGGAGGTAGATAGTCAACGGGCCCGACCCCGCGCTGGGCGGCGGGCGGGCTTGGGCCAGGCCGGGGCGGAGGCTGGGTCGGGAGGGGGGGGGGGTGCAGCGCGGCGAGCAGCGGGGCGACGAAGGGGGGTCGGCGACGTTGCGGGCGCTGGGCCTGGGCGGGTCTGGAGGACCGCAGGGCGCGACCCAAAGCCTTGCGGGCTGCTTGAAAGCGGGCGGAGGAGGCGCGGGAAGGCCAAAGGTCCTTATTCGCATCCTTCACCGACTGCCAGGTAGGACCGAAGAGAAGGGGATCCCCAAGGGGAGCTTGACGCAGCTGTCTCCGCAGGTCCTGTGGAATGTCGGGGCAAACGGAAAGCACAGCATCTCGGCGGAGCAAATCGCAGTTCGCGGCAGCGGCCATGGAGTTGACTAACGCGTGATACGCAGCCCGGTTGGCGGCCGTAGCCAAGGCGAGGAGGTCCCCAACGAGCGGCGAAGCCGAGAGGTGTCCATGCCGTTCCAACAGTCTGACAATCGCTTGCGTGGTCAGGTCGAGGAAACCCGCGCAGGAGAGGGCGTTGCGTATGAGAATCGCCGTCCGTTCCAGTCCGGGGGAGATACAACGGCGAGACGCACGCAGACCACCAGCTTGCAGTTGGGCGGCCGGATCCACCGCGGGCAAGGAAGCAGCGAAGGCCTGAGAGTGTCCGGCATACCAGGAGTGCTGAAAGGCAATATCCAAGTCAGCCGGCCAGCGAGCGTCGGTAAAGAAGAAGGGAGCATCCGAGCCTGAACCCTGAAGAAGGAGCGCGGAGAAGGCGTCACGAAGGCCAAGAAACCCCGGTGGCTGAGGGAGGGACTTAAACTTCTTGGAGGGGCGATCCGCATCCACAAACGCCGAGATCTTCCTCTTGGGAGGTGGCGACGGGGGACAGGCGTCCGGAGGAAGACACGAGGCAACAAGACGCGCGGCTACGTCCAGCGAAGCAAGAGTCTCCGTCCTGGTCGTCCGTAGAGAAGGCGACAAGGGAGCTGAAGGTGAGCGCGGAAGCGAGGAAGCCGAGCGGTCCAAGAAGGAGCCAGAGTCCTCCAGGGCGATGCTGAGAACATCAACGGGCGAAGGAGGAGGTCGCCGCACAGGGGGGCGAGGAGCCGAGCGCCGCCACGAGGAGGAGCGCGAGCGAGGAGAGCGGCTGCGATGGCGCGAACGGGAGCGGTGAGACCGACAAGGGGCACGTCCGTGCGAAGCGGAGCGATGGCGATGCCGACGACAGGATGGGGAGCGGGGCCGGCGGGGGGGGGGAGGGGAGCCGGGGAGGGAAGGGGGGAGAGGACGGCCGGCGGCGAGGAGACGGCCGGACAAACGAAGAAACCTCCCGACGGGAAGAGCGCCGCATGGACGCAGGCACCTCCCCAGGGCGTGGAGAAGGACAACGAGAGTGGCAAGAAGTCCGGGAACCCGAAGCCACCGAAGAGGAGAGGCGCGAAGAACGCTCCAGGCGGGAAGGCCGAGAAACAGACGAAGGGCTCCGGGTCCGAGGCCGAGAAGAGGCAGTCCGAGACGGAGGGCGCGGAAGAGGGCTGCAACGCGACCGGTCCTTCCTAGGGGCGGACTCCCGACGATCGAGGGCATGGGGATGAAGCTCCGAAGTCGAAGGACGAAGCAGAGGGTCCCGAGGGTCCAGCGACGGAGGAGCACGGGGTCCAACAACGTCGGTGGTCTTGTGAGGCTTGGGGTCCGCAAGGCGGGGCGAGCTAGCTCGCTGCGGACCTAGCTCGAGCGAGCTGGTGCGCAAGGGGGGAGAAAGGCATCCCCCAACGACGAGTGTTGGGGCTTGTTTGTTTTCCGCAGAGCGGGGCGAGCGGACTCGCTGCGGACCAGACTCGAGAGAGTGGGTGCGCAAGGGGGGAGCCTTTGACTGCCGTCCCCCAACGGCGACGTAGGTGCGTGTCGGGTCTTTCTTGGCCGGAGCATGCTTGCGGGTGCTGGAGGGCGGCGGTCTAGTGTTGTCACGCCGATAAAAACTCCACAGCTGGGCCCATTGTTCCTCCACCCAGAGAGCGCAGACATCACAGGTGCGGCTCGAGGAACAACCAGAGCAGAGGAGGCAAACTGCATGCTTGTCCGACGGCCACTGGAAGTCGCCACATCTGGTGCAGGTGACTTGAGCACTGCAACATAAAGAGACACTACAAGGCGACTGGTCGAAGCGGCATTCCACGAAACGAACGCGCACAGACCCCTCCTACCACGTCCTCACGCCGTCCCAAGTCCCTGTCTTTTCTTTTTTTTTTTTTTTTTTTTTTTTGTTGGTCGAAAACATCAAGCAAGAAGGCAAACCGCCGACGCACGTCGCCAAAGGCGCGGGCGCAGAAAAAAAATCAAGACCTTACCTGGCCATGTCGCAGGGCAGGGAAAGAAACACCTGAGGTCGAAGGAGAAGAAGCAGCGGCGCCCAGGCACGGGGAGCCAGCCGAACAGGGACGGAAGTCCTGCAACGGGAACCGGCAGGCCGACGGCGAACACGACCGACGAGGCGGCAGAAGAACAGCCGAGAAGCGAGGCAAAGTCCGAGCCGCCACACACAACCGCAACAGTTCAACCGGTCTAGGGCAGAGCCCCCAGCGGCGCGTAGCCGGCACGACGCCTGAGCTGGCACTCTCACGCACACAAGAAACTGTCACTGCTAAGACAGACGCAGAGACTAACTTAGTCGAACACTATCCTCTTCCAACGAAGGCTCCACAGCAGAAGTCCGAAGATACACAGGCTAGGTAGCAAGCTCTAACCAAGCCTACCATACACAGCCAAGGAGGGCTACGCAGACATGTCTGCACACTTTAAGCTAAAGGAAAGAACTGGTTGGATTGGTAGTGAGCTGGCGCTCACCTGTCGGCGGGGCAAGGGAGGCTACCCGGGTACTAGTCCACGGTACCCTTGGTGGCCTCCCCTGGCTCTAAGGGTACACATCGTAAGTTTTTGGGCTAAAATTACGCTAGCTATAGGTTGTTCCACTTAAGTAATGGCATCGGTAATGTTTTTGAAGAAACAAACCACAGTCAACAGAGTACAGATCTTCATAAACAGTTGCCTTAGAAGAATTTTGAAAATCCACTGGCCAGAGAAGATCAGCAATGTCAGACTCTGGGAGAGAACAGAGCAGATAACAGCAGAGAATGAAATTGGGCGAAGAAGATGGGGATGGATTGGTCACAGTCTGAGAAAGCCAGCTTCCAGTATCACTAGGCAGGCATTGTCATGGAACCCCCAGGGAAAGAGGAAAAGAGGTAGGCCGAGAAACACCTGGCGTCGAGACCTCCAAGCAGACATCAAGAGACTGGGAACCACCTGGAGTAAAATCGAAGGAGAAGCACAGGACAGGAGTCGCTGGAGGTCTCTCGTCAACGGCCTATAACCGGGGAGAGGTGACAGGCGTAAGTAAGTAAAGACAAACCCGGTCGGTCAGCGGCGAGATCGGACAAAGGCGCCGAATTGTGGAGAGCGAGATGGCGACGGGAGATAAAAATTTGGGGCAGCACACGTAAAACCAATACAGTTCTACCTCAATTGCCGCACGTGCCGTTTGTGGGCGTGGTCTAAAAGTCGGCTCTGATGTGAAACCTGTCAACACATCTTGATAACTCGGCCCGCTAACTCGCACTGTTTATGTTTCAGCGGTGCTTGCCTGACATCTGGTCACAGTCAAGGCGGCCCTGTTTCAGTTAGACTCAGTTTGAGAAACATCAGCATGAATGACACCAGTAAGAGGAATAGATTCTCATGAGCCCTCAAGCAGAGGGGATAATGAGTATCTATGCCCCTTGCAGATGTGGACTGGTTTCTTGCACAGACTACAGTCGTTAATTAGTCCGCATCCACTTCCTCAGTTACGAGGAACGATGTCAGTTACAAAAAGACAAAAATCAAGCTAAAGGCATAGATTTTCATAAATAGCCTTTCGTGGCGAGGACTTATGAAAATCTGTACCTCTTGCAGATTTCATAGACTCACTCTTGACAATCTTACTTCAGCGTTACGAGATGGTGATTTCTGGAGTAACAAGTTGGTATACAAATGAGAATCCAGACCAAAAGGTGACTGTGAATGCAAGAGTACCCACGAGAAGAACCGCTTGAAAAAACGTACAACAATTTATATTTCGGTAATCCTTGTCAAATAGTTTGTTGTCTATTTGACAAAGGGTATTACCGAATTAATAATTGGTGTACGTTTTTCTAGTGTGTTTCTCCGTTGGTATCCTTCTATCAAAATGAAGGTCTAGTATGAATAAAAGCAGTGCGTATTCGGAGGATGGGGACATTTTTCTGTAGCACATTTTGTTTCCAGTACGGCTGCAGACGACACCAGGACTGTCGCAGCCATGTTCACTGGGGATCAGTAGTTTACACGGGCTTAATTTGGTCCTGTATTCAGTGGTAGTATGCACTATATGTCACTTAAAAGGATTTAATTTTAGTTTTTAAGTAAAATTGCACACTTAATTATATTAAGAGAAGAAACAATTACGAAAAAGCTTGCCTAGACCTCAAATATCATTAAGAGTGCAGGCACGTCCTGAGAAAGTCTTGCTGTCGGGACGTTAAGCAATGTACAACCAACTCAAATATCGTTACTCAACAATAAGGTCACATATCACAAATCACGTGATCGACACATGATACAAGATACACGCGGACTCGTTGCCGTGAATTTCGGTGTGCCGACGAGTTCTTTTTTATTTGTTGTACATAAGCTTGTTTGTTTCCCCAGTGTAAAGTTGCTTTGTGCATTTCATTTACGTCTTGATAAATGTTTGTCACGTTTAGTTCCATTCACTTTACCATCGCTTTGCCGGTTTCATTTCGACACCACAGCATCAAAACAAAACGCAACCCACAAAAACAAACGCTATCTTCAAAACCTATGTTCGAAGTGCAACATGCTGCATGCTGTAAAAGAGAAAGAGTGCCACACCACTTGGTTTTAACTGTTATGGCTGAACAAAGTTTCTGAACTTGATTAATTATTTGTTACTGTAACATTTAATTCAATCAGTTGCACTGGCAAGATATGTTGTGATGTGCGATCACTGCCAGTGCCAATTACGCAGTCTCAGTGATCAATGATGTTACAGTACACTTCACACTGAAAAGAATAATAGCAACTTTTATAAACAAATGGCATTAAGTCCCCCGTAGAGTAATCAGAGCAGAAATACAGAAGGTTGGGTTTTCCCTCAGATTAATAGAAAAAAAAAGAAGAATGAAAGAAACCACTAATGATCCGCATCTATGTATACCAACGTGCCTAGAGAATAAATGTGTGATTTCATTTGTCGATGAGTACCTACAGTGTCTATGTCTACGTCATCGGCTACGTGTCCAGGACCAAGGCGAGCCACAAGTTATGTGGAGTTTCGGTTGTGGTTAACAGCCTGGAGAGGGATGGGCTCCGCCAGGTTCTTTTGCCCACATGCAATGACAACCTTACCTCAATCCATACCGGATCGGTCGTCGCCCGAAACAAGGACATCACGAACGAGGAAGTGGGAAGCAGAATCAGGCAAGCCATCGGGCGGCCCTATGAAGACCTATTAGTCATTATGAAAAAACGCAAACTGAAGTGGTATGGGCATGTCACGCGTTCAGCAGGGCTTGCCAAAACAATCCTGCAAGGCACTGTGCAAGGGGGACAAAGGAGAGGAAGGCAGAGAAAAAGATGGGAGGACAATATCTCAGAGTGGACAGGACTGAGGCTGGGCGGTACGCTAAGAATGGCAGAGAACAGAGAGGAATGGAGGGAGCTGGTTTCCAAGTCATCCGAGTGGTGCCCCAACGGTCGGCAAGACTACGGGAGATAGATAGATAGATAGATAGATAGATAGATAGATAGATAGATAGACTAGATAGACCTACATGTTAGTGCATTAATAACTCGACTTCGCTGGAAACAATATCCTAAGTGAAGAGTGGAGACAGTGACCAAGGTCGGCACGTAGATAGATAACTGATAGATCCATGACTTACATTTTTAAAAAGGACAGCAATAAATAACCGTCGGACTTCCTCTTTGGGAAACAATATCAAAAAGTTAAAGAGCTGGTTGCCAAGTCACCAGTGGTGCCCCAACGGTCGGCAAGACTACGGGATAGATAAATAGATAGAAATATTCATCGTGTTCTGTTCTCATGCTCTTTATGAAGTCACACAGAGAAAGGAAATAAGAACTAAAGTAAACTGATGTTTCAGTCATGTCCAAAATAAAGTGTTAAGAATTTGTTTGTACCTTACATGCAATTTGCGGCCTGACTATGAAACGCTTTTCTGCGTCATAAATTGGAACAAGACTACAACGATATGCATAGCACGCTTTGAGATACTCAGCCCGTGATTTAGTAAGTCAACAAAATCAATGTGGTGAAAAAGAATTTCAATTATACTATGCAGTGGGCACACATGCTGCTCGTTGATATCGTGCAAACTGTCGGGAATTGTGTACAACGTCCAACTCTACCCTTTTTGCGCCGGCTCATTGATCTTTCATTACAATGGATCGAACTTTATCCAGAATTCGCCTGCCTTTGAGTACTGTTCGAATGATCTATATAGTTTTGCCGCTCTTTGGGAGGACTGTGATAAACGCATCACCATCTGGATCAGTTTCAGGTTTATTTTTTTGCCCATAAGTGACGATAGTTACCATCTTTTCATTGTGTTGCTTTCCCTCTGATATTCCTGTCAAAATCAAAACCGTTTTGAAAGTTGTTTGATAGGCTACTTTTGTATCATCTAGCATTTTCTACAAATGGGTTGGGCAGTTCAAAAATGAAAGAGAAAACTTGTAAATTCGGATTACAGGTCAATTTTGTCAAGTGTTAAGCGGGACCTGCAAGCCTTGCTCTTTGTTTACACAAAGGAAAGATCGACATTATTTTGAACAATACTTGTAACTTCCCGTCTTTATTTCTGAGTAGTTCCAATGGATAGAATTTGTAAATTCGGATTACAGGTCATTTTTGTCAAGTGTTAAGCGGGACCTGCAAGCCTTGCCTCTTTGTTTACACAAAGGAAAAGATCGACATTTTGTTTGCCGAACAATACTTGTAACTTCCCGTCTTTATTTCTGAGTAGTTTCAAAGGATAGTGTGTGATGATCCTGGCCTCCGAACATTCTTTACAAAGGATACTCCATTTCTCGAAAGAGGCTCAGAAGAAACAGAAAGTGGACCTCTCAGAGCAACTATTGAAAATGTTTAGGAGAAGTGGCCCCCATAGGACTTGGGTTTCCATGCATCCAGGACCCAGCGAACACTGTAAATTCACAACTCCGACCCTTATCTACATCAGAATTAGTTATTGGCGTGCTACTATAAAGACCATCTAACGGCGGTACCTACATCGGCGGAATGTTATACTGCCTTTGAGTTGAGACTAGACCAGCCGAATTTGTGGAAGATAGTAGTAAAACTATATGTAAATATATCAACAGACTGGGTCAGTGGTCTCGGTTTTATGTCAGTGGCACAAATCTCATTACATTTTTTAAAAATCATACCTTGTAAACAAGCAACACTCAGGCCTGATATTCACATGGCATCACACCGAGATATGATGTGTGAACTTATATATGACTATCATGCGTTCATGCAACAACATTTTCAATTGAGATGCTCCGGCAGCTTCATTTTAGCAATCTGGCGCTCAGGTCTCACAATCGGGACTTAATTCAAAACGGGCTGTAATCTACGGGAAGCCGGTAGATTACAGAACACGTTTAAAAATCAATCGCCACCTCAACAATAATGCATCTTTGAACAAAGTTTGCTGCGCGCACTTAGACAACGACAAATAACAGCATGAGCCATGCAAGTTGGCCGCTGTCGAACGCCTTCAAGGACATCCTCCCGTATGTTACTGAAGTTTTAGACAAACCCGGCACATGAGCATGAGCCAAAGTCCGGTATGAAAAGGTTTCAAAATATGAAATACTAACTTTTTCTCCTTCGGAAGTAGGAGATGGGTTTTCCCCCTGCTCTTATGCAGATTTTGTCTGGAGACATGGTTTTAATAGTAACTGGAAACGCGGACATGCAAATTTTGCGAAAAATGGGGTTTGAGCCCCACAGGTCAAAGATGTAAGTTGTTTTTACGTTTTTTGCACCTGAAACAATTCGTTCTTATTTCACGCTACACAATCAGTAACTCGATCTTGCTTGTTCCCGTCTTGTAGTTGAAGTCCACATCATGTAATTACTTGTATACTGACAACCACAATCTGTTTCTTGCTTTGTTTGTTGTTTTCTAGGCCAGCCGGGCGGAGGGATGGGGTGTCTATGACAATTTGACAAAAGTGTGTTGTGGTTGGTGTGGGACAAAACAGCCATTCCCATTTATCTTTCATTTTTATGTCCTGGACACTAAAGCTTGAATCAGTACTGCCAGAAAACTGGTTCTTGTTGCTGTTCTGTGTTAGACCTGCACGGGTTTATGCCTGTATACGTACATTACATTCGGGTGAGCCAGGGTCAGTTTGGGTCTTTTGAATAGTAGTTTGTTTGCTTGTTTGGTTGTTGTTGACATTGTTGTGTTTTATTCTTTATTTTATTTTTTTAAATTATTATTATTATTATTTATTTTGTATTTTATTTTAATTTTTAATTTTTAATTTTATTATTATTATTATTTTAAAATTATTTTTTATTTTTATTTATTTTTTTGGGGTGGAAGAGGGGGGGGGGGGGGGGGTGAGTGCGAGAGACCACTGGTACATTGATTACAACATAGCACATCACAACATTTTGGACATCATGTAAAAATACACATATCTCAGCAAACATTACGAGCCAGCAGCACTGACAACAGTAAAGCTATTTCCTTTGCTTCCATCCACATCTGTATATGAATAGAACTGCGTTGGAGAGGGAGAGAGAGACATGGGGGAAAAAACCCGTGACTACAGTCATCTAGACCCAGTCTGCAGCAGCACCCTCATACCGAGGATCAAAATCAGCGTCAATGAGACCAACAAGAGACTTGGAGTTACTGCAGCCTGGGGACTGATGAGGATTTATGCCTCTTACAGGCGGAAAGCGTTTTGCATTATGTTGGACCGTGTACGTAGTCTGGGCCCACGCTTGCAGCATCGTTTACATTTGCTCGAGAGAGAGGGGGCAAGCGTCACCCATCACTTTGACAGCCGGCGCCCCGCCTCCCTAATTTTTAGGATGCATTTTGTTCATTGAGGACTAACTGAATAGGACGGCAGGAATACGAACAACAAACAAGCAACAGATGCAACCGCGGGTGGCACACAAACTCACACAGTAAACACTTTACACACTAGCGCACAGCACATAAAAACAGGGCAGCGGAAAGGCCCGGCGGACCCACGCTGCGGAAGAGACAAAATGGCGACGTAAACAATGACAGACAATATTCAATACGATACCACTTGAACAGCAACCAGATCCGACGAAAAACAAGCATACAATCCTCATCAGCGCACTCTTATATGATACTCAGCAGACTTTCAGCACACGTAATCACAGTACATCTAACGAAAAACCACTAAAACACTGGGAGCGAAAAACACGTGGTAGGTCGCACAAACAAGATGGCGCCCAAAATCAAGGTGAGGCACAACACAGCACATAATCCAAAAGAATGCACAGATATCAAAGGGCATCCAAGGGTATCCAAAGGCTGAGCACAAGTAGGAAACACCCTACCACTACGAAGCTAAGGGTTCGACTGGTGTGGCACCACTGCACACGTGACCGGATAGGGAGGGAAGGGAGACTACTCAGGGTTTCTTGGTAACGACTCTCTAGAGTCGCCTCCCTGGTTGTGTATGTATATACAACAGATTCTTAGGCTGAAATCGTTAAACTAAGTGTATCTTCCATATAGTAATGCCATCGGTAATGTATTTTGAGGAAACAAATACAGCCGCCTTTGTTTAAAAGCCAGAAACAACACTTTGTTAGAGATCAGACAGCACTATTTTAATACAAATTGCTTCGTTCATAACAAGATTTGAACATAACAAAAACTTTTTGGGCCCTAGGCAATTTGTTACATATATCCAAATGTTACTGTATCTTACTGGTTATAGCTGACCTTGACTGCACACACTAAACTTTACCGGTATAAGAAACTATACAAACCTTCTGCTGTCAATAGCAGAGGTTATCCCTCAGTCAGAAAGCAGAGAGCTGATCAGATTTACCCAACTGGCTGTTGGTAGTTTTTTTTTATCACGATGATTCCTACAGAAATCATTGTGACAAAAACAGCTACTCACAGCCAAAGGGATAACAGATCAGCCGGTCCACTTTGTCTGCAAAAGTTACACATGTACATGTTCTATTTTCATGAGATCTGCACAAAATCACAGACCAGCACTCAACTGATAATGGATTTCACTGTTGTCATTATCCATACCTGTTTGTACATCATGCTGAGCCTGTAAGAAGATCAGATGGGTTGCAACATGGTCTTGATGCATCAGGTCTTTTTCTTGTGAAAGGGTAAAACACCACTTTCCCAGATACAAATCTGCAAAGATCACAAATAAACACGAGTTGTATTTATCATGCTGATCGATTTCCTCTTTCTATAAGTACGCATACTGTTTGCTTTGTAACTGGGGTGGAGGCAAAAGAGCAGGTGCTAAGCATTACAACTTCTGCTGTGTAAGATGGGCGCTAGGCTAGGTCAGTGGCGGATCCCCCTTCCCCCCCCCCCCCTCCCTCCCCTCCCAGCCCTGACATAAAATATTTTTTAGATGGATATTTGTGGAAGACTGTTTTAATATTCGATTAGTCTTCTGTTCTTGTTTTGCTCAAATTTTAACCCCCCCCCCCCAACCCTGAAGCCTTGAAAACTATTGAGGGGGGGGGGGGGTGTTGTGCTCCCCTGTACAGACACCCCCTGGATCTGCCCCTGGACATACCATTCTTCTCAGCATCTTGTATTACTAATTAGCAAAAAAGTCAGCTCCCTTTCAATGCACTTTCTTCAACATCATAACAAGAACATTTTGTCGACCATATTGAAAATATGGTAGACTTTGAGATGGTGCTGGTTGAAGCCTGTTCAGTTGCATGCAAATGACGTAATGGGTGGGTAGGCCTCTGATTCTGGCAAAGAAGTAACAAGATAAAAATGACATCATGTCCAGTTACGCTACCCTTGCTGCTGAACATACTTTTCATGCAAAGTTGCTGTGTTTGTACGTGTGCGTGCGTATGTAAACAAAAAAATCTCCGAAGTTTGCGTTCGTACAAGTTTGAAAATATAGGAAATGCTTCAATCAAGGGGTGTCTAGGACAGTCTCAAAACAAACTGAAATTTGATGTCTCATTGTAGAGTTAAATGACTGTTTATAGGAAGTCGGTTGTCCCACATTAAAATCCGTAATTTTCGTTATATTCATTTGAAATTTTGAACATAGCTAGTTTGAAGAAAGAACTGGATGAGTTCATTAGCTAGCTTTGTATCTCTTTAACTTTTTCCCCAAAAAAGTTCTTTGCAGAAAAAATGTTAAAAGTTAAAATCCCTAACTTCAGGAGAGGAATCAGAGAGTGACAGTGACGAAAAAGCACCAAACGCGCCAATGTTATACAATGTTCCTAACTGAGGCAAACCAAGAGCACATTAGTATTATACATGTATATGAGTTGACAGAATGCTCTCCCTGAAAATCTGATTTAGGCAGACAATCTCTCTATTTTTGTTATGATGTCTGCGAGCGTATTGTGGAAAAGGTGGAACGCTGCATGCAAGCTCACACAGAAGAGGCTTTGTAGGCATGGCCCGTCATCCCATCTTGTTCTTCTTCAGAATGGCTGTGGCTATGCCAGCCCACAGATCGTATAACTGGTGCGAAGCGCCGTGTGTTTGTATGTGTGTGCCATTGCAGTGCGGATCTGGGGGGTAGGGTGAGTTAAGGTGGAGAATCAGAATAAACTAAATAAACAGGAACAACTCTAAATTTTTCTAACAGAAAAACGCATGTGAGCTCAAGACAATACGATACGCTTTGGGATGAAATCCTCATCTTGTTTAAACTAGTATTGTACACACCACTAAGAATGTGTACTGCCTCTCATTCCCTTCCTTAACATCAGACCCAAAACAAACGAGCGAACGAACAAACAAACAAATGAATATTTACTTTGATGCTATGCAGTTCATGTAGTCTTTTAGGAATGGTCAAAGACCAGAATAAATGGCATGCGATTAAAGCAACTCTGTCATATCACATCAAAATGGATTCATGACTGAATGAATGAGAGGGAAAAACAATGAAATCTACAGCATCTGAATACATGACACACCTGCTGTTTCCACATGGATTTCATCTGCGTTGCGATATCTGCAAACTGGATTGGCGGCCCTCTCATACAGCGTAAAAGAGGGGTGACTAGATGCCTTCAAGCCTACATAATGAAAAATATTTTATGTGAATACAATGTCATATTGTAAAGGAAACGGGAAAGTTTATTCTAAGACAGCAATCAAACAAATGCAAAAGTAAAGTGGCTATGCAGGTACAGGGCTAAACAGCAGAAACAACTTCATAACTGAGCAAGAGACGGAGACATAATAATATCCTAAGTCAGGAAGATATACAGATGTCTCAGTGACACTCTACATGTCTCTAGCAGATGGAATGGACTAGAAACCAGGGATGGGTGATAAAAAATGAGCCATGATGAAAATGACATGTGTACAAACAGTGGTTTCTATTCAGGAATGAATTAAAAAAGCTGGAGAGATAAAATTCAGCAACACTTTCAACCTAGATATAAACCTTTTGACATTACAATAAACCAAATCTGTTCATTCAACTAAAAGCATATATTGCAGGGACGAAACTAGGCTTTGGACATTGGTCATAGTCCGATTGCAGGGTTAAAATGTCCGATTAATGTATGTGCCAGTAGGTCATATGTCCTATTATAATTGCCTCGAAGCTGCCTATGTCTGATCACTTTTCTGTTGTCTTCGACTTTGTATTTTACGTTGCACATTAGCATTCTAAGTTTGCATTGCGCACAGTGACCACTTATGAAACACGATGTATAATACTGACGAGCAAAAGAAATGCGACATTATTCCAGTCATCGGAAACACTGAAGTGTTTACTATGACTCGAATGATGTTGCATTTCTTTTGTTTGTCACTTTATAATGTCAGTATTAAATTTCTATATAGTGGACATTGTGTCCTATTCATGTCGACAAACCCTAGACATTTGACCCATCTACGGAAATCTGCGGAAATGTCTTGTTGCATCCCTGATATTGTACATAGTAAAAACAGGTACAAAGTAAAGAAAGAATTAATTTCACCTACCAATCGACTCACATACTTTCTTGAAAACCTGATCAGCAGAGACCCAGCCTTCTTTAGAAACCACCGTCACCTATCATATAACATACATGGATTGAAAAAGTACACCTTAACACATAAACAAATCAAGAAAGTATGAATTAGTCATCTGAATGGGTGGAAAAATTGTTCTTCTTTAGACTCATAATTGCCTACAAAATGATTGACCATAAAAAACAACCTCAACACATCAACGACTGAAAAATTATGTGTACAGCAAATTTCAAGCAGATAAGTGGAAATGGCCCCACAAAAGCAAATTGGGGAGACCATGTAGTTTAAAGAAGGCAGACAAAATAAACACATGTATATAATATGGTAACAAGATGGGATGAACCATAACCCACAAAGTCCCTTCTAAATATGAGAGCTGTCCTCTCTGTCAAGGGTCTTGTCATGACATAATTTTAGTTTTTACATAATTTTATTTTTTATCTGATATGAGTTTCCATTTGCCTTTTAGACTTGAGATTATCTAATATGAGTTTCCATTTGCCTTTTAGACTTGAGAAAAATGGTGACAAAACTAGAATTTCACAGTGCAATTTCAGTCTTGCTATAATTTGTGTGAAGTGAGGTCGACTTTGTTAGATATGTGATGTACTACTGCACATGCGCAAGCTCATCTGACAGCACTCTATGTGTGTATCACATGTGTGTCGTGTGTGTGTGTGTGTGTGTGTGTGTGTGTGTGTGTGTGTGTGTGATATCTAGAGCATTGCGTCAATGTTTGTGTGGTGATGATATTGCTACTTTTACGCCAATGTCTTTTTTTCTTCAGAATTTTTTTTCACTTTTTAATTTTTTTCTACAAAGAATTAATGTCTTTCTCCATGTTAGCTATATCCAAAATGTCAAATGAATATGACAAAAATTACAGATTCTAATGAGGGACAACTGGCTTTGTGTAAATGGTCTTTTAACCCTTTAATGAGACATCCAATTTTAATATGCTTACAGGTTCTCTTAGGCGCACCTTGAATGAAGCATTTCCCCACAAATATCGGACATTCTCATGTTTACATAATACACACACACACGGACGGCACTTCGATCGCGCAAAAAGTATGTTCTACAGCAAGGTTAGTGTAACATACATTTTTATCTGGTTACCTTAGCTGTCGAGGCCTGCCTGCCTGTGGTGTTATGGGCATGTTATTGAATTCGCTCCATCGTGACTCATCCTAAAAAGTCCCTCTATAAATAGAAGGGACTTAAAGATGTAGGAAATATATATATATATATATATATATATATATATATATATATATATATATATATATATATATATATATATATATATATATATATATATATATATATATATATATATATATATATCTTACCTCAACTGGTGGTGTCATGCGGTCCAGTGTCCTGACACAAACTTTCACCAGGTTTTGAAGTTCCATGCCTGGCTTTTCCTTTTTTCCTCTTGCACTCAGCAGTTTCGTGTTATCAGCCATCTTCTTACTTTTTGTTTTATGTTCAGGTTCAATAAGTTCTTCTTCGGCTATTTATTCACAGAAAAAACCCACATTACCCAGGTCACTAAAACATAAACAAAAATATTCACTGTAGAAATGGAGTTGTTTTGCTCATCATGAAGCGCTATTTAGCTTTTAATCCAGCTATTGGTGAGGTTTCGTATGTTGTTGGAAGTCGTTCCGTGTAAACGTAGTCTATTACTAAACATCACTGAACATCCAAATGCAAGAGACATAGATTTTCATAAGTCACCGCAGACGCGGGGGCCCATGACAATCTATTCCTTTTGTTGGCATCACTCATTTTTATAAGCTTCAAGCAGACATTGGCTATCCGATTGCAGACCTGATTGTTTCTGTCATACACGTATCAAGATTGCAGACGACATGGCTGACTGATCAACCGGAACGGTCGCACTATACATGCACTGCCGTCTATTCGAAACGTTGATTGACGATGGTCGAGTTTGTAAGTATTTTTGAAGACAATACGAGTACTCACTTATTGTATAAGACCAAACGTAGGCAAAGGAAGATTTGTCTTAAAATCCTTCTAGTTTCCAAACAAACTTGACGATATGTGCAAGAAACACAAAATTCGCCTCTGCCATTTTATCAAGTTACCTCCCTTTAAATGAATGAAAACTTGCAACGCTAATGACTTTATCGGGTACTCAATTTTCAGTACCACATTTGTAAGCGAGAATCTCTAGATGTTTGTGTACGCACAGTCTTGAAACTTGGAGCAATACTTTGTTCAAGGGGTGCCTGTGAGAGCCTCCGAGCATATTAAAATTGGGGGTCTCATTAAAGGGTTACAAGACCGTTTATAGAAAGTCGCTTGTACCGGCCCATATTAGCCTGTAATTTGCGTCCGTCATATTCACTTTCAATTGCGGTTATAGCTAGATTCGAGAGACATTGGATGCCAGTGAACTTAGGCCCTATTTGTATACAAGCAGTCTTGGCAAAAACACTGGGTTGTTCTTTAACTTCTGTTGAAAGGTCCTTGTGTCTTGTGGCAGTTGTAGTACACCTGCATTGGTCAATGTTCGTGTCATACTCCATGGGCAATAGCTGTCCCAGTCTCCCATGACCCGCCCGTTTGGACCGTCCATTATCACTCCATCTTATTTGGCCGTCATTATTCATTGACGTTATGGATGTTTAACCTGTGCCAACTATCTTTTTGAACCTGTTCCAGCAGGGAGTGCTAATAATTCACCAAATAAAGGGTTCTTGCAACACTTTTCTACCCAGTTTTCAAAAGTTATGTCAGTCTTCATGCACACAGACAGAAGTGTCGTTGGCGCACTTATGCCAATCAGGGAGCTCTCCTACGTAACTGAGAACAAAAGCACATCTTTCTTTTCATGACATTCAAACGTCTTTTAGTCCTTTTGTCCAGCATTATCCCAAAAAATACCAAGAACATCTATAAATGAGACACATGAGGTCGCTTTAAAAGGATACGATCTGTGCGACTACTGTAGGAAGTAAAGCCGGGGTTTATATACTAATGGTCAAAACTTAAGGGCCAATTTTTATGGCAGACACACCGACAACACTCCACACAAATAATGTAACAATACTTGGAGTCAGTACTTTGCTAATTTATTCAGTAACAATTTCATTTAAGTTTTTGAGTAAATCAAGCAATTGTAACAACAGCAGTACGTTAGAATGTTCACACTCATTTGAAGTCACACAAGACTGGTCCAGTCAGTAGCGAGTGTACCCACCGTTTGTAGCCAAGCATTAAATGCAGCGTTGATGCATGGGAGTTCACCAGGGTTTGGAGAACACGTGGGAT